>JAHPZR010037399.1:0-14780 GCA_019787425.1 Platygyra sinensis
CTAAAAGCCCGATACACCTTGTTTCTGTGCATCTCTGATAACTCCGAAGTCAACTCTCAGAGTTTGCTGCTTGAACATCAGAACCTTGTTCCAGAGGGCAAAACAGTCAATGTGATGAAAGAGTTCAGGAAATATAGACCAGACATACTTGGATGAGTAAAATGAGAGGGGTGGGTTTGGGAAGTTTGAGGACCAGCACAGGTGAATACATCCTGTACTCTGGATCAGAGGAGGATTACCAAAGAGGAGTGGGTCTGGTCCTGAAGAAAGAAGCAAGGATGGCACTGTTAAGATGGAACCCGTTGAGCGGCAAGATTATGAATGCCAGATTCAATTCTCGATTTGCAAGCTCACTTTAATAATGATCTACGCACCAACCAATGGGGCGAAGAGAGAATTGCGGACGAATTTTACGAACAGCTGCAAAAGAATTGGAAAGAGAAGACAGGCATCACGGGTGGATGATTATGGGGGACGCGAACGCCGAATTTGGCTACAGAAGCTAGGTGGGAGAGAGAGGTGGGAAGGCAAGGAAATAGCGAGAATGAAAGAGACTGGAGAGAGACTTGCAGAATTCGTGCACTGAATGACCTTGTTATCGGTGGAAAATTGGTTAACCACTAAGACATTCAGGCGCTTATTTGGACCCCACCTAATGGGCCGCGACAAAACCAGATTGACCACATCATGATCAATGAGAGATCTAATAGTTTTAGAATTTGCCGCTAGGAAGTTTCTTTATTGTGCACGCCACGTTTCTCAAGACGCCTTGTTTTTTTCACTTAGCGTAGGCAAAAAGAGACCGCGACGCGAAACTTCTCCTAATCAGAGATCAATGTAAGGTTACACGCTAGTGTGCTACGGTCAGAGGATCAGTTATCATGCTTCTTGAGCAATGCGTCTTGAGCAGTGAGAGTGGATTGAGCATTTACTGATCGAGAATGGAACGCTTAGTCATTCAAACTAAGATGTAACTCACCTTGCTATCTCTGAATGGAACTTTGGATCTCGAAGCGACTTCGCATGCGGTGATACGTCAGCACTGAGGAATTCACGTCAGCACTGAGTGGTGACGTCAGGTTGTACCTGAAATTTCAATACAGTCGAACCACGCCTTGAGAGGGACACCCAAAAATGTCAAGTCCATGTGATCGCTTAGGGGAGGTGGTCGTTCATGATAACATTAGGTCACATTGGGACAAAGGTTTGCCCCATTAGGATATGGTATTCCACGGACTTGCCCGTGTTTTAAATGTTTTTCTTTTGCATGGGAAAAGTCAATTTCCAAACAAATACGCCACTTCCCAAAATAAATTTCCCTCTCTTGTACTGTCCAGGGAATGCAATAATTTACAACACCTATCATCCAATTCTGCTCTATTTATCTGACAAGTTGTCGCCTACAGGAGGTTAAAACACAAAACAAAATTTCAAACTTTTACCCTAAAAACGGTCGCCTGTTAAAGCAAATTGGTTTTGCGCAGATTAAAATAATGCTTAGATTACAGCTTAAATTACTTAACAAGGAAAGTATAGCAATTAGTAATTACAATGAAAATCTTGAAGGTTTACTGGCCAATGAGGATCAGCAACGAGGAGTAAGTAAGAACCAGCGATGGAAGTGGTTAGGTCATGTTTAAAGAATGCCATCAGACAAAAATCCGAAGATTGCACTGACGTGGGCACCTGAAGGCAAGCGTAGAAGAGGAGGCGAGAGAGACATGGCGTAGAACGGTAAACAAAGAGAGGAACATCTCGGATTTAAGACCTGGAGTCAGCTGAGGTTGTCAGCCAGAAACAGAGTAGCTTGGAGGAGGAGGATCAATGGCCCCATTCTCCACGAGGAGAGAGAGGATAGTGATGATGAATTATAATGAATGGAAAATGATTATTGTTTTTAATTTCGCGCGCAGCCATCTTGGATTTTATGTCGTCACTGCGTTGACACTATTGTTTCAAGAAAAGAACCTCGGCTTTCCAACAATAGCTTTGGCACAACGCAGTGACGTCATGAAATCCAAGATGGAGGCGCGCGGGAAATTTAAAGCTGAATTTTCTTCCGTTTTATTATATTATTATTATTATTATTATTAGTATTATTATTATGTATTATTATTATTGTAAATACTTTTGTTCTTAGGCCATCGTAATTTGATCAAAAATAAGACACAAACAGCAGTGATAAACATATTGAACTTGTTCATTTTGACTTGACGTTTCGTATGTACTCTACATACATTTTCAAAAGTAACCGTTGAAATTTAAAACAGCTATTTATATATAACAAAGCGGGTGAGGGGACTGGAACCTAGATTAAGCAAATACTTAACAGTAAAATATAAAATATATATATATAAAAAAATAACAGATTAATAAAGCATCAGCCTTTCACTTCCGACGTTGACGTTGAAAGCAGGTTGAAGTTCTTGAATAAATAACGTCTCTTTTATTTTACAATGATAGTCTGTTTTGCCCTTCGCTAAAATATCAAAATGATCCCACTTGATGTTATGTCCAGTGGCCTTGACGTGGTCAGCAATGGCTGAAGCATTGTCATTTTTAGCGAGGGCCTTAAAATGTTCGGTTTTTCTATCGTGAAGCCGTCGTTTAGTTTTACCGATGTAAAAACCATTACAATCCCAGCAATTTGCTCTGTAAATAACTCTGGATTGTTGTGAACGATTAATACGGTCTTTGTAAGGAAAGAAAGATTTTATACATCGAGTGCTCTGAAAAACAATCTTAAGGTTAACACAAGAGTAGAATTTGTACACACAAGATTTCAGGCGTTTAGCGACTTGGTTGCTTTGCAAACCTAAGTAGGGAAGTAGGACAATGACATCTTTCTTGGGAACAGTAGACACAGGGTTGCTATGCTGGTGTTGTCTGTTTTTGTTCAAAACATCGTTGATATGATAGTTGATTATGCCTTGTGGGTAGCCGTTCTGAAGAAGGAGTTTTCGAAGATCATGAGGGCAGATTGTAGCAAGGAGCCAGATGAACAAAAGGTATTATTATTATTATTATAAGTATTAGTATTTATTATTTGGAGCAACTAGCGTCAACTCGCGCCAACAGCCGAGATTCCTTTAAGGAAAAAAATTAGGTTATCACACACCTTTCAAATGTTCAAAAGTAATGCTAACACAGCACCGCTTGTGGGGGTGGGGTGAGGTACATATTCCTTCCCGAGAGTTCAACCTTATATGGCTTTCTGCTGATCGACGTGTAGTTTCTCAATCGTCCTTTTAAACGGTACCATTGGCTCTTTTTATGTCTTCCTCGATATCACTGGCCAGCCGTCCACTGTAAAACAATAGACTCTTTAGCTGGGGCGTTTGTTTTCCCATTGTAGACCACGTGATGTACTCTTGAGAATTCTTGCTTCAAATTTTCAAATAGTCGCGTGTATATGAATGAATAATTTTAAGATGGACAAAAGAAAAATTCTAGAGAATACCACGTGTTCTACAATGGGAAAACAAACCGCCCAAGCTAAAGAGGTCTATTCATGAGAGTTTCGCACTTCTTCCAGGTCTTTGCATACTTTTCGTCTTGATTTTGTCGCCCTTTTACGAAGCTTTTTGTTTTTACCAACAGCAGCTCGCTGAAATCATATTAAAATAATAACCAAAAACTATGGCATTACAAGAACAGAGATCTATTACAACGAAAAGTTCTCATTGACTTGATTTTGCAATTTTCCCCCGCAATACAGCTTAGGCTGTATCAATGCAATAATGCATGAGAAACGCTCACCTTCACCAATGTGGCCCGGGTTCGATTTCCGGACTCGGCGTCATATTGGGGTTGAGTTTGGTGGGTGTACCTTTCGTCCATTCGATTTTCATCCAGTAAAGAAAATTTAATTTAAAACCAATTTCGAGCACCTTGATTGATTCCATTTAAAGCAAAATAGAAAAACGAAAATCAAAATTAAAATAAACATTTTTGAACTCTTAATCAGGGCACCCAACGAGAATATAGTTCAAAAACCACTAAAACATAGCATGTTGAAAGTATTTTGGTATTTGAACGGTAGATATAGGCATATTTTTATCCCTAAAAATTTTTCATCTGTTCGGATTTCCTAGCTGAAAGTCTAGTGGATCCGAAAATTATAGGGAATCAAAACTTACCTTTTCGAAAATTTCAGCCAGAAAAAAGGCTCCGAAAATTATAGGTGACCTTTTTAGGGTAAAAATCCGTTAAAAATAGGCAATTATACCAATTTTAGATGTTCGAAAATCTTAGGAGAAGCAGGCAAGCAGAAATTTTACAAAAAATGTTCCGAAAATTCTAGATCTCAAATCGTCTTCCGAACAGATTATTTCCGAAAATTGTCGTTGGGTTGCCCTGTCTTAATGTAATGAAAAATCACTGTCAAGGGGATATTTTTATTTTTCACCATTTTCTTTCTGAAACACACACAGAAAAGGTGCTTTCTTTTTCGATTTTCTTACTTCACATCTAAACCAAAACCTGGAACATTACAACCCACCAATTACACCGCTCTTGTTTGAATATTCGAGGATCAAAATGTTCATTTCAACTTTCGTCTTCGATGAAAATCAAAAAGTGAAAAATGGACAAAAAGCACCCCGCAGGGGTGGGGCAGGCAGACTACCACCATGTTCGGCTCGGTTACTAAGTAAACAAAGATGGCGGATATCGATAGTCCTAAGTTTCCTCTTAGGAAAAGCGCTTTGCTACAGTTTCAAACCCTTGCTGGATACACTATATCTTCACGATCAGACTGCATGCAATGATTTCCCTTGCCCTACTTCTTCCTGGTTACTTCAAACGATAAGCTATACGGCCCTCAAGTTGCCTGGAACTCTCTCATCTCTTTCACGTTGTTCGGTTTGGCGTGGGTTTTGAAAGAGAGAGCAAACGGTGGAGTTGTAAGACTTGTAACTCGATGGAAAACGCAACAAATCCGCTCAGAACCACTCATAACGCGAAAGAACCACACTGGAGCTCAGGTAAGCGATTTTTATTAAATTCAACAGTAATGTTTTCGCAATTTCGCTCTATCTCTCTCCTCTCGAGCCTTGTAAAGTCAGCCATTGTGTGACATACAGAGTGCCAAATTGAGCTTCTAATTATCGCTTATACGAGTTTTCGAGAGCTACGGGGTAAAGGGATTTATAGTTATTTTTTAATATGGACGCCCATATATTTTTTTTTAATGGGCCACAGCCTTCCCTTCTAAGGTAATTTTACACCGATATATGCTAGGGAACAAAGCAGAATGCAGCAACATAAAAGTATTATGCACTGAGGGAGACGAGCTAAATTACACAATTTTCTTCAAAGCAACAAATGAATTTACGATAGGCCAGGCCGTATAGCTTATCGTTTGAAGTACCGGAAGAAGTAGGGCAAGTTAGCACCAATTCGGCCATTGCCAAGAAATATTCTGCAGTCTGATCGTGAAGATATAGTGTATCCGGCAAGGGTTTGAAACTGTAGCAAAGCGCTTTTCCTAAGAGGAAACTTTACGACCATCGACATCCGCCGTCTTTGTTTACTTAGTAACCGAGCCGAACATGGTGGTAGTCTGCCTACCCCCACCCCTGCGGGGTGCTTTTTGTCCGTTTTTCACTTTTTGATTTTCATCGAAGACGAAAATTGAAATGAACATTTTGATCCTCGAATATTCAAATAAGAGCGGTGTGTTTTATTTTCATTCAATGAGAAGATAGATTTAGAGTATCAGGAATTTTAATTGTTACACCAATAGATTTTTAGGTTATGGTTGTAATTTCCAGGTTTGGTTTAGATGTGAAGTAAGAACATCGAAAAAAAGGAAAGCACCTTTTTTATTTTGTGTTTCAAAAGACAATGGTGAAAAATAAAAAATAGCCCCTTGACAGTGATTTTTCTTACATTAAAAGTTCAAAAATGTTTATTTTAATTTTGATTTTCTTTTTTACATTTCGCTTTAAATGGAATCAATCAAGGTGCTCGGAAATTGATTTTAAATTGTAATTTTCATTATTGGATGAAATTGAATGGACGAAAGGTATACGCACCTGATCGGATTTTTTTATTTATTTTTTTACGGTAAGAACTACAGCCAACGCAATCACGATCAGCACAATCGAGCAACAATGAGGATGATGGTGCTACAAGAGAAACATTAGGTTAGTTTACTGATCGCCTGTTCTGCGTGCTCTTGAAGCAAGCCGAGAAAGCGAGGCAATTCATTGATTCACGGAAGTTCCATTCGTATGATATGATACAGTGGTGGTTGCGCACAGCTATGCGTTAAATTCTAAGAAAAAATCGCAATAAAAAAAAAACAACAAAACAGAACAACACCGTGCGGCAAAAGTAAGGGCAGGCGTACATCTCATGAGGACATCAGAAGTTATGAAACAGGTCGCCCCTGCATTAGACGAGGAAACTCGCTATAAAAAAAGTAATATAGTAAAAGAGCTTGTTTTCAAATTGAAGAACAGAGAGAAGAAATGGTTCGAGTTATTGATATTATAACCAGAGAAACGGAACAGTTCGAGTAAACGAATGAGAATATATTTCAACAAGTGATCCACGCGTGCAAAGACAACACTCATAAAATCATGTGTCCGCGCCAAGTACATTGCGCATTACAAACTCAAGAAGCCCTATGACGTAACAAGACCCTAAGGCTATGATATAACAATTGATATGCCAACAAAACTTCTGATGATACAACACGGCTTAGCAGTGACGCAAGGGACTACCTCTCGAGCCTACTAGACAAAATGGAGGCCATGCTGCAATCAGTACCAGTAGTTGCCAGCGGCCAACGAACCAATCAATATCTAAAGTTTTTTTTTCATTTTATATACTCCCCCCCCCCCCCCCCCCCCCCCCCCCGCATTGTGCTGCACTTCTCATTTTCCACACTCCCCATTTTCCACACCCACGCATTTTTCCACATTTCTTCATTTCCACGCTCCCCGTGACAATTCACAAATCCTGATACTTCCACCCAACACAAGATGGACCCTCAAAAAAATCTTCCTTAGAAAATATGCTTCAGCAAACGAGAAGCAGCTACACGTTTGATGTTGCTTGGGTTTGAAAATATTCACTGAATAACAAGGGCTCGGAACCAATGATTGCTCTCCTGACAAGAGAAGAAGACAAGAGAGGTTCTTCCTAGCATCCTCCCAGGCGTTCAGTTAATCAGGCGCAGCGCAGAAAACACGCGGGCGAAAAAAAATAAAAAAAAAGCATGGCGAGAGGAAGCTCCGCCCCGCTTTTTTTTAATTTTTGCACGCCACTGTTTTCTGCGCTGCGCAGCCTGTACTACAACTGAAACGCCTGGAAGCGGGCTAGGTTTCCTCCTTGTAAGAGTTTCGCAATCTGTCACACTTGTCCGATCAAGATTCCTAGAACATCTCGGCGATCAATAGAAACACTTCTTAGAAGTCAGACAGCATGTTCGCCTTTCGTGATTGGTCAATATGGAACAGTCCGATAAATACAGTATTTTTATAAACTCCAAGGCCCCATTGTTTGTAGGATTTTTAATCTTCCCAACCCAGTTTGTCTTTCCGCCCTTTAATAATGGATTATTAAAAACCTTGGCTAGACAATCTCCATGACAGAAGTATCCTGTTCTGTGTGCATGACCACATTCACAGATCCAAAACAGCTGCCATGTTTACACAGGTTTTGTCTTCGCTTGCTTTGCATCAGGGATCCTAAGAACGAGATGGCCACCATGATATCATTACATGCCAGGAATGTAGAAGAGAGAGTAGTAGTCACCTGGCAGTGGAAACCTGAAGGATCTGCGACCAGAACTTTCGCATCAAACAGTTTGCCTTAGATGTGTTGGCAATCAAAGAGTGTAATTCTACGGAGTGAAATGTGGAAATTGCGACAAAAGAACCGCACGGAGTTTGTAGTGCTTCCAGTGTTGTGCATTCTGGTGTGACGACTGTATCACTGGGCACAACATAATCCCAGCTAATAAAGAACACCGTATGTTAGCGCTTAAAGACTTTCAAGATCAAGTCATCGAGGAAGTGTTAAAACGACCAGCATTTTGCCAACAGAAACACCATGAAAGTTCTTTTGCAAGGACTGTGAAGTTGCCATTTGCAATTCCTGTGTTGCCATTCTTCACGAAGGTCATGCCAAAATACATTTGGAAGAAGCTGCCAATGAACGCAAGTTACAAGTGAAATCGGCGATTGAATTGCAAAAGCAAAGAGCGCAACAGAAGAGAAACAAAATCGCTGAACTTGACGAGAACTGCATTCATATTGAAGAACAAGCCGCTACCGTCAAACGAGACGTACACAGATTTACTGAACATTTGATGGCAGTTGTCGAAGCGAAGGAAAAGGAAATATTCAACAACGTGGACATACAAGTAAAGAAATCTCACGAACGTCTGCGAACTAAACAGCGCGAATTGGACAAACAAGCAAAGCTTATCGAGACAGGCATTGAAAAAACTGAAGCACTTTTAACGCGAAGCACGAGCGCTGAGATTGTACAGGTAGACAAGTCATTAAACACAGCCTTGCAGGAAGAAGTCACTGATGGAAAAGAGCAAGTGAACTGTGACCTTGAAGGCTTTCGTCGATTCATTTTCGTAGAAAACGAATCATTAATGGCGAAAGCCGTCAGTGAAGGAATCGGTGCTTTCAAAACATTTATCAACAAAACTATTGCGAATTAGTCAAGTGTCCAAAGAAACGGAACAAGTGAAGCTATTGTCGGTTTTGAAGCACATTTTGTTTTAACGACAAGAAATGTTGGAGGAGAACAATGTTACGACGAGCGTGACTGTGTAACGGCGGAAATCACAAATCGTCAAGGGCAGGACTGTGCGACAAAAGCTCGAGTGCAAGATAACAAAGATGGCTGCTACAAGATCAATTACTTTCCAAAAGAAAGTGGAAAGTGTGAGTTAACAGTGAAAGTAAATGAAGAACCCCTTTATGGCAGCCCTTTTGCTGTTGAGGTTAAACCCAGACGTTGTCGTTTGGACAAGAAGGCACGGCTGCTGCAATGTTTAGCAGGCCCTGGGAGTGACAGTGAATGAACGTAATGAAATTGCAGTGACTGAGTCTGGTAACCACAGAATTCAAGTGTTCAGCAGTGATGGAACTTACTTGAGATCTTTTGGTAGAAAGGGTGATAAACAGGGAGAATTACAGTGGCCTGCTGGGATAGCTTTTAATAAGAATGGCCACATTATAGTAGTGGACGGTGATAACCACCGAGTCCAAGTTTTTAGTGAGCAGGGTGAGTCCCTGAGTCAGTTTGGTGACAAGGAAGTCTTGATCACCAGCTTCAGGATCCTTTTGGTTTATCTGTAGACAGTGACGGTAATATTATCGTTGCTGATTCGGGTAACAAACTAATCAAGATCTTCTCCCCTAGTGGTCAGTTTTTACGTAAAATTGGTGGAGAGGGTTCTTATCACTGTATTCAGTATGACAACTATTTAATAGTATCAGACCGTGATCAATCCTGTATCAAAGTCTTCGGTAGGGATGGGAATTTTCTTTACCAATTTGGAAAGATGGGAAAGGGGGATGGGGAGTTCAATAAACCTCGCTGTTTGTCTGTCAACAAGGCAGGACACCTGATGGTCTGTGATACAAAGAATCACAGAGTCCAGGTGTTTGAACTGAGCGGGAAGTTTATCACAAAGTTTGGAATAAGAGGCAGCGGGATAGGAGAGTTTATTTTCCCAGACTCTACAGCAGTTCTCAGTGATGATAGGATAGTTGTGACTGACCACCGCAACCATCGAATCAGATTTTTGTGATGTGATATGAATCAGTTTAACAAATTGACGTCAATTTTTCATGCTTCTGTCCTGTTATTGATCATGAATTTCGTCCTAACATTGTCAAAGTAGCTGTGGATCCACGACGCGATAGCCGAGTGGATCTGCAGACTACTTTTTCAATGTTTTGACGAAATTCATGATCAATAACGGGACGGACGCATCAAAAACTGACCATCAATTTGTTCTTTACGATAACAAATTGTCAAATTGTCCGCTCTCGTTCGTTGACGCAGCGCATAAATTATAAATTCGTGTGTCTGTCCGCTTATTGACAATAAAAATTAGCCAGTGAGCGCGCGACAATTTCTGCAGTTATCGTAAAATCCTCATCGCTATCAGTGAAAATTTAGAACACGAATTTTGAACTATTTGTCAGCATTAAGTGTTTATTTTAGACCATGATATAAATGGTAGTCTGTATTTTGTAATACATGTACAACAAATGTCTGGTTTCGAGGGAGACGACAGAAATCGGAGATGTTAGAAATTACTTGAGATTTAAATATCAAAAGGTTTTAAACTGTTATATTTCCTCTTTAGTGGTTGATATATTACTTCAGGTTAGAGAAAAAGCTCAACAGAATAGCTCGTTGGCCGAGCTGTTGTAAACTCGATCAGTTTCCCAAAATATAACTTTAACACTTTTAACGAATTCTTATCGAAGCCTATTGGGCTGGCATTATATCTAGGAATTTTCTGTAAATTATTAGTAAACATATTCTGTAACACAAGTAAATTGTGTTACATTAGTCAGCAATAATTATTATTGTTATAGGTAGTTTAGATTACAACTGGTAGGTTGAGCTAACTTGATGGAAATATCTTTCAAAAAAAAATATTTTAATTCTGAATTTGTTGTAACTAAGCAGGTGTATGTTGCGTGACGTTAACAATGCGTGTGAGTATTTTACTTGCTTAAGGCAAATACACGCCTGTCTTGTAAGACTGAAAATTTGAGGTGAAGAACTGTCAATAAACTGTTTTAATATTTCTTATATTTGTCGTGATACTTGTTCTTAGGCTGAAGACAGCAGGCAAAATTCACTTGGAATTTTTTGTTGTCCTAGATCGATCTAAATATGAAAATAGAACTTCTTTTTAAATCAAATGAAACTTTCCAAGGAGGGGGGGGGGGAGGGGGATTGAGGGGGACTAGGAGACAAAAAGGGTAAGATATTAAAAATGGCCGAGAAAATAAGGGACGCGGGAAGTTCCAACTCTTCTTAGAGATGGAGAATCGAGGGAGAAATGAAAAATACTCAGTTTTGTCATACAAGAACGAGAACCCAAAATGTTATTTCATGTATTACTCGTCTGTGAGTATGAGACTTCTAAAATAACAAGGCAACGAAAATTCGTGCTTGGTTGAACAACAGACTTGCTTCCGCTTAACAGTTGCACAGGTTAATGGCAGCATTCCAGCAGCCGATACCAATTTACAACGTACGGAAACAAGACAGAAAAGGCGAAAGTTGAGAGTCGAGACTTCTACTTATCTTGGTATACTTTTTTTTTTCGTTTTTCAATGTAAAGTTGTGTTATGCATGGGTTCTCTTGCATACACCATCGCCAGAAATCAAGGACATTTCGAGCCCGTTAACAACTATCAGCAGTATATCGTATTACACTCCGGAACAATAGACCATCAAGAGAATTCAATATGGCGGCGATTTGCTTTACGCGCCAAGACTACTGAATTATTCAACAGCAAGATTATAAACAAATATGGCCGACGATTCGAAGATCAGTGTGTTGCTCGTGTTTAACCATTTCAGTCAAAGTTTTCCAAATGGCGTCTCGTCACTTACTGGACATAGAAAATAAGGGATATTCTGGTGCGTTGGGAAGTTTTTTTTGATGAGAGGAAATGGCAATTTTACAGGATTTTTGGACGCTTCGACCTTAGTAGCAGTCAATTTGATCGAGAGCAGTTGACTTCATTGATGCACTTTCTTGTAATAGGCGAGTGTTTAGGATGGAGAACGACGGATTTTGACGAACTGTATGGCGACTTAGATGAATAAACAATGAAAAAAAGAACTGGCTCGGGAAGTAAGTGGTTTTTATTGATCGAGTCACTGAAGTTTGATGAATAGCAGAATCACTACTGAATATATATGTCTCGAACGAGAGCAGACGGGACCATGAGCTCCTGATTGCTTTATTTTAGAAATTTTACATACAGTTTCTTACATTATTTGGACGCCATTTCGCAAGACATGCGCAAGCGCGGCGGCCATCTTGTCCAATATTTCTGGCAATGCTGAAGGTGTAGTGGAAAGCAACACTAACAAGAAACACTCGTGATAACATTCTATTTATTCAACCCACAACATGTCCTTCCCCATTTCTAAGTAAAGATATTTATCAATGCTAAGCAGAGTCCAAGAAAGTAAACCATACGTAAAGCGGCAGCTTTGTCGTTGGCGGTCTCTTGTATCATTGTATTTAGTGTTGATTTTTTGGCCGTAGGTTTTCAGTCTAGATCCGATATGCTGCTCATTTTAACATGGTTTGGTCATGCATTTTCTGCAGGACAGTTTTTTCTGTCCGCAGTCTCCTTATCGGGACAACTGCATGATATTCTGGCTTTTTGCCAATTGTCCGTTGTCACGCGTTTTGCATGTGACATTGGCCAATCCGCAAACATCTGGATTTGTGAATTTAGCTGTGGTCGTAAACATGTGCATTTAGTAGACGATCGGTTAACCAGCTAATTTTTTACTTCTTAATGCTGCTACTACACCGCGCTAACGAGACCCAACCAGGTCGAAACAGCTGTCTATGGCGGTTGCAATTCTTGGCTTTCAGTTTGAACTCCACCATGTCGTTGTCACGTTAGGCTTTCTACGTAGTAATCAGCTTGGCTTCATTGTTATGTAAACCATAATCTTGTTTTCAGGCCTCTTGATGGCAAAACCCACCCTAAAAGATTGGGAACGAGATTAACTGAACATATTTTAACAAATGGAGACGATATCAAAAGCAAAGAGAAATACAGAAATGCACAGTTGAACTGTTTTTCATTAATAACGGAATCATGCGTTAATATCGTTCATTAACTACAAGAAAACAGGGTAGGAGACACAAACTGGCCCTGAGTTTGAACAAACAAGATGCTTACAGTCTAGCTACTTTCTAGGATTAATAATTCTTTTTTAAGATCACTTTCAAGTTTACAGTGAACGTTTCACATATCAAAAACTGTAAATCTAATTTTACTAGCTAATATCGTGTTTGGTCACTCTGCAGAACTAGTGCCAAAGTTATCTTACTACGAGAGTTTTCGGGATCATCATCGGGACAAGTGTTCTATTGTCCCGCGGGCGCGCCATGTTTCCTTGGGTCTGATTTGGCGAATATTCCCTTTTCAGGATCTCGGAATACTGCCTACACCGCGGCAAAGAATTCCACGCCAGTTACGTTGTGCCCGCGTTTTTCCAAACCTTCCAATATTTCTCGTGACATGAGATATTTTCCAGAAGTATCAAAAGGTATCTTTTCGTAAGATACATTCTGATCGGGCGCCAGTTGAGTATGAAGTCGAGGCTTGTCCACCGCGTCAGATAAGGATTGGTTAAACCACAACTTGTTCATTAACACCTGCGCATGTGAACAAAACTGTTAACCACTGAGCACTGAAAGAAAACCAAACTCCATACTAAGACTCTTGCATACGAAGACTACGAAATGAATTGCTATAAAAGCCATCCATGTTGTGCAAAAGCGAGCACGATGACCCTTATTTTTTATTGTATTTTTCTAGTACACATAAAATGTTTACCAAATGGATGAAGTTCGAGAAATGTTTCAATGCCACTTCTTTTTTAGTGGAATCACTTTAGGTGTAAAGTCGCAGTCCATCGGGCTGTCATTGTGAGAACATTCGTCTCACATAATTAGTTATCCGTGGACCCTCATGGAATTTCAAACATCGGAACTGATCTAAAAATAACCAGAGAGTAATAAACTTGGGAATAAGACCTGCATGACGGATTAACTTTCGTACCCTTCATCTTTTCTTGTTCGAGATATGACGCCATTAATCATACCAGGGACACAGCGGTTGTGATCCTTTTCCCGCCAGAGGCGCCGATAAACACAGCTTTACATCGCCGTTATCGTTGGTCAGAATGGCGAGAGTTATGGACGAGAAGGGTCGCTTGTTTCCGCGGGAAAGTTAAAAGGAGATGGAGAAATATCTTCCACTATGTTGTGGTCTGGAATGTCAAAATCGTCCATCTCGTCGTTGTAGATAATTCCTGTGACGTTAGATCGATATTTGGATCCAAATCTATCAAGAAACAACGAAAAGAATGAACGACAGTGGTAACTGAGTTTTAATCAATATGTCAATTAACAGGCTTCGACGAAAACCGGTTTGTCCAGAATCATGATTGATCCTGTGAATGTTGTCTGAAAGGCCGCTTGGCAACACGATGTACGTAATGACATCATGCTGTTGTGGCAATGTTCTTAAGGCCCTGGCAAAGGAGGACACAAGTCATTGTTGCGGACACATTGTTGCCGACACAAATGTTACCCCGTTTGCCCGCGCGCGCAACATTTGTTGCGGACACAAATTTTTTGTCTGAGACACAAAAAATGTTTCTGTGTTCAGAAACATTTTGTGTCCCCCATAAATGTTTCCCAGTTTGCGCGCGCAAGGAAACGTCATGAGCAACAATGTTTCCGCAACATTGTACCCTCGTTTGCCAGGGCCCTTAGAACTTCCGTTAAAGTGACTCGATACGCTGAAAAATGACGAAGTTCATCAAAAATACCATTTTTTATGAGGGTTGTCCAATAATGTCGAACCAGATTCCAGTCGTATCCCCTTGCCCTTGATCGGAAAACCGGAAATATAGATGCGACTAAAGTCCTACTAATGGTGATGCATTGGAGACGAACAGATTCCGATTAAAAAATCCATGTTCTATTCGTGAGAGACTTCGAAAAAGTTCACCCA
>JAHPZR010037401.1:0-35000 GCA_019787425.1 Platygyra sinensis
AATGTTTCACAAGCATTTCTTGTTAGTGGTTTCACTAGGCCTTCAATGCATGTATGCATCAAAACCCATGCATAACCCACAACTTTACATTGAAAAATGAAAAGAAAATACTAAAATAAATAAAAGTCTCGACTCCCAACTCCCGCCTTTTCGGGCTTGTTCTCGTACCCTGGAAATTAGGAGACGTATCCTAGCCATTTTAGCTGTGCAAATGTTAAGAGAAAGCAAGTCTGTTGTTTAGCCCAAGCAGGACGTTTCGTTGCCTTGTTTATTCAGGTGTCTCGCACTCACAGATGGTTAATACAAGAAATAGCATTTTGGTTCTCGTTCTTGTATGACAAAACTTAACATTTTTCATTTCTCCCTCGCTTCCCCGTCTCTCAGAAGACTTGGAACTTCCGCTTCTCGTATTTCCTCTCCCGTTATATATCTTACCCTTTCCGTCTCCTCCTCCCCCCTCAATCCCCCTCTCCGCCCCCCATTTGATTTATAAGTAAGTTTTGTTTTCATTTTAAGAGCGATCTAGGACAACAAAATTCCAAGTGAATTTTTTCTGCCGTCTTCAGCTTGTGAACAAGTATCACGACAAATGTAACAAAATATTGAAACAGTTTATTGTCAGCTCTTCACCTCAAATTTTCAGTCTTACAAGACAGGCGTGTATTTTCTTAAAGCAAGCATACTCACACGCATTGTGAATGCCACACAAAAATACTGCTTAGGCCCAGTTCAGACGCCGAACTTTTCACGAGCCGAACTTAATTCGAATTTAGACCGACCCAATTAACTAAAGTACGCCTGTTGATTCAGACGTCGAACTTAATTCACCGAACTTAATTCAGTTTAAACCAAAACTGCTTGTAAAAAAAACCGAAAACCGAAACTGCTTGTAAAATATGTTAAAATAATTTCGTATGCATTAGGTTCGGCACATGTGTATGAAAATTTCGGCGTCTGAACTGGGCCTTAGTTACAACAAATTTAGAATTGAAAAGATGATCATTATGAAAGATATTTTCATTAAACTTAGTTCAACTTACCAGCTATAATCTAAGCTGCCTATAACAATGATAATTATTGCCGACTAATGTCACACTAATTTACAGAAAATTCAAGAGATAATGCCAGTCCAATAAGCTTCCATATGCATAAGAGTACGTTAAAAGTGTTAAAGTAACATTTTGGGAAACTAATCAGCCGGTTTAAAACAGCTCGGCCTACGAGCTATTCTTTTGAGTTATTTCTCTAGCCTGGAGTAATGTATCAATCACTAAAGAGGAAATATAGCGATTTAAGCAATTTCTGCATTTCAGATTTCTGTCTTTTTCCCTTGAAACAAGAAATCGTTGAATTAGTATTTTTTAAGTTGGCTTACCATATACAGACTACCATCAGTTATATCATGGTCTAGAATAAACGCCTTAATTCTGACAAATAGTTCAAAATCATGTTCTAAATTTTCACTGATAGCAATGAGGAAACTGATTCATATCACATCACAAGTGAGCTGATGAATCTATTCAAAAATCTGGATTCGATGGTTGAAGTGGTCAGTCACAACTAACCTACCATCACTAAGAACTGCTGTACAGACTGGGAGATTGAACTCTCCTATCCCGCTGCCTTTTGTTCCAAACTTTGTGATAAACTTCCCGTTCAGTTCAAACACCTGAACTCTGTGATTCTCTGCATCACAGACCATCAGGTGTTCTGCCTTGTTAACAGACAAGAATCCAGGTTTATTGAACTCCCCATCCCTCTCCCCCTCCTTTCCAAATTGGTAAAGAAAATTCCCATCCCTACTGTAAACTCTGATACAGGATTCACCATAGTCTGATACTATTAAATAGTTGTGATACTGGATACAGTGAATGGGAAGGGTAAGAGAACCCCCTCCGCCAATTTTACGTAAAAACTGACCACTAAGAGAAAAGCTCTTGATTAGTTTGTTACCCGGATCAGCAACGATAATATTACCGTCACTGTCTACAGATAAACCAAAAGGATCCTGAAGCTGGTGATCAAGACTTCTTTTTCCACCAAACTGACTCAAGAATTCACCCTGCTCACTAAAAACTTGGACTCGGTTGTTACCATTGTCCACTACTATAATGTGGCCATTCTTATCAAAAGCTATCCCTGCAGGCCCGTTAAATTCTCCCTGTTTATCACCCTTTCTACCAAAGGATCTTAAGTAAGTTCCATCACTGCTAAATACCTGAATTCTGTGGTTACCAACCTCAGTCACTACAATTTCATTACGTTCGTTCACAGTCACTCCCCAGGGCTTGCTAAGCATTCTAGCAGCCGAGCCTTCTTGTCCAAACGACAAAACGGGTTTAAAATGTCTGGGTTTAACTTCAACCCCAAACGGGCTTCCATAAACGTGATCTTGATTTACCTTCACTGACAGGTCACATTTCCCGGTTTCTTTAGCGAAGTAATTGATCTTGTAGCTGCCATCTTTGTTATCTTGCACTCGAGCTTTCGTTGCACAGCCCTCTCCTTGCTGATTTCTGATTTCCACTATTACACAGTCACGCTCGTCATAACTTTGTTCTCCTTCAGCATTTCTTGTTGTCAAATCAATATGTGCTTCAAGACCGACAGTAGCTTCACTTGTTCCATTTCCTTGGACACTTGACTGATGCGCGCTAGTTTTGCTGACAAATGTTTTAAAAACACCGATTCCTTCCGTGACCGTTTTCGCCATTAATGATTCGTTCTCTGCGAAAATGAATCGACGAAAGCCTTCAAGGTCACAGTCCACTTGGTCGTCTCCATCAGGGACTTCTTCCTGAAAGGTTGTGTTAAATGACTGGTCTACCTGTACAATCTCAGCGCTCGTGCTTCGCCTTAGAAGTGCTTCAGTTTTTTCAATCCCTGTCTCGATAAGCTTTGCTTGTTTGTCCAAATTGTGCTGTTCAGTTCGCAGACGTTCGTGAGATTTCTTTACTTGTATGTCCACTTTGTTCAAGATTTCCTTCTCCGTCGCTTCGATAACTGCCATCAAATGTTCAGTAAATCTGTGTACGTCTCGTTTGACGGCAGCGGCTTGTTCTTCAATATGAATGCAGTTCTCGTCAAGTTCAGTGATTTTCTTTCTCTTCTGTTCCGCTCTATGCTTTTGCAATTCAATCGCCGATTTCACTTGTAACTTCCGTTCATTGGCAGCTTCTTCCAAATGTATTTTGGCATGACCTTCGTGAAGAATGGCAACACAGGCGTTGCAAATGGCAACTTCACAGTCCTTGCAAAAGAACTTCAACTCTTCCTTTTCATGATGTTTCTGTTGGCAAAATGCTGGTCGTTTTAACACTTCCTCGATGTCTTGATCTTGAAAGTCTTTAAGCCCTAACACACGGTGTTCTTTGTTAGCTCGGATTATGTTGTGCCCAGTGATACAGTCGTCACACCAGAATGCACAACATTGGAAGCAGTACAAACTTTGCGCGCTTTTTTTGTCGCAATTTCCACATTTCACTCCGGTAGAATTACACTCTTTGATTGCCAACACATCTAGCAAACTGTTGATGCGAAAGTTGGTCGGTAAGTCCTTTAGGTTTCCACTGTCAGGGACTCTACTCTCTCTTCTACATTCTGGACATATAATGACATTATGGCGGCCACTCGTCCGTAGAATACCGCTTAAACAGTGAAGACAAAAACTGTGTAAACATGGCAGCTGTTTTGGATCTGTGAATGTGGTCATGCACACAGAACAGGATAATTCTTCATGAAGATTGTCTAGCAAGGTTTTTATATCCATAATTAAAGGCGGAAAGACAAACTGGGTTTGGCGATGAAAATACCTTGAGATATAAAATACCGTATTTATCAGACTGATGACGTTGACCAATCATGTGAGGTTTGACATGTTGCCTGATGTGAATCAATTCTAAGAATTGTTTATTTTTTTACCGCCAAGGTTTCTTAGAATCTTGTTTACAATAGCGTGACGACCATGTGATTGCATGCGAAACTCTTAGGCATGCATTAGTCTCAGTCCGTATCACTCGCTTATTCTTCTTGTCTGTCTCTGTCTGTCTCAGTTTGAGGACAATCACTGTTTCAAGGATAATATCTCTAGGAGTGGAAGCTTGGGCTCTGCTTTTTAAAAATGTTTCCAGGAACGGGCGAACCGCCAACTAGTACTCTTTCGGAAGTCTACCTGAAATCTCAATAGTTTCAAGAGAAGAGAATATAATGAGCCAGCCAATAACTAGTGCGGAGACGGATCAGATCAACGTGGTGGCGACCAGCACTTAAACGAAGATCAGTCTACACCGACTTTTTTCGACTTGTTTGACTGTCGTTTCGAGTGTTGTAGCTTTCAGAGAAAGCTTCTATGATTTTTAATAATATTAATGATATTTAATTTAGCTCAGTTTTATGCCTGTGCTATTAGTGAATCTGAATATTAATGAGGGAGCATTCAGAATTCACTTCAATGTATATAATTTTACCATTCGCTACTTGCACATGACCCATAATCCTTTGCGTTGTTGGGGGGTAACCAGTAGAAGAAATGCATGGTATCATGACAAAAATTAGTTCGGTGAGCTCGCAAAACCAGCTACTAATGCTTAAAAGTGCACCAGAATTTACCAAAATCATGATAGGAGAAATTTGTACTAGTTTATAACTAAATGTAGAGAAATTTTTTTTTTGTCCATACATCGTCTGTAAAATTTTCAAGACGACGTATGGACAAAAAAAAAAATCTCTACATTTAGTTATAAACTAGTACAAATTTCTCCTATCATGAGTTTGGTAAGTTCTGGTGCATTTTTAAGCATTAGTAGCTGGTTTTGCGAGCTCACCGAACTAATTTTTGTCATGATACCATACATTTCTTCTACTGGTTACCCCCCAATAACGCAGAGGATTATGGGTATGTGCAAGTAGCGAATGAGAGGATATTTTTTAAGATTTCTATGCATTCAAAGTGGATTCTAGCATTTACTTTCTTAAAGGAATCAGCACTTTAATCTCCTTTTAATACAGACTTTTGATCACAATTCCGTCGTCGCTTTGTTTCTTAATGTTAAGTCTAGAGTTAAATCAATTATATTTTTTATACACCATGAATTACGGTTGATTGAAACACACACTCGACTGACCAAAGGAACATCATGTACACAACTTGATAAATGAAAAAAGTCTTTTATTTCCCAAGTTCTCATCAATGCATTTCTTTAATCAAGTAACAATATTTAACATGCTAGGATGACTTAAAGTGCACCTAACCCCAAAGTATTTTTTTCGCTTTAATACTTCTTTGCACCTGTTTGAAAAGCATTGCGCCTTTTTGCCCCCTTTTAGCCCTAATCTTGACTTTTTACAGGCGGTAAAAGTTAAGAAATCTGGCCATCGTCTGTTCCACGACCGAGCAAGTAATGGGAATGGGTCTATTCCTGCGTTGATGTCACAAACTTCTTTGCATGCATGTTTACAAAGACTTAATACGATGCAAATCAGTCTGTGACGTCAACCCAGGAATAGACCCATGCCCCTTACTAGCTCGGTCGTGCAACAGGTGATGGCTAGATTTGGTAACTTTTACAGCCTACAAAAAAAGTCAAGATTTAGTTTAAAAAGGCGCAGTGCGTTTCGAATAGGTGCAAAGATTTATTTAAGCGAAAAAAATATTTTGGAGTTAGGTGCACTAACCTATTATGGTAATTATGGCTAATTATGCAGGTTATAACAAACTAAACAATTAATACAAAGACAAGCAAAAATTAACAACAACAATCGACCTTTCGGTGTTATCATGACGCCATTGTCAAGGAGAAAAAAAAATTATAAAGTTTGCGGCAAGGTGTAACACTAAATAAGCATAAAGCTAATTATACAAATGTTGTGCGAATTGAATCGCTTTGCACGTTCAGAGTGGGTTTTAGGTCTCTGATGAAAAGCATTTCGTTCACCAAACAATCGAACTTATTCCTACACTTTTTTAGAATGCTAAAACATTTCAGTAGGTCTTTCGGGACTTCGCCATGCTGTTCGTGGTAGTGTTTATATATTGAAGATGCCTTTTGTTTATGTCCATCCACACGCGGTGTATGTAAGTGTCCGCGCGTATAGCTCACATAACCCGCATCACACAGGTCACATTGAAAACGATCAACGACGCGTTGTTGGTTGAAAACCTGTGGCTTGGTTTCGCGTACATAATATTAAATAACTAAAAAACTATACATATGGGTTATTGACCATGTGTGAGGTCAAGATGGCTGGATATTGGCCAAGTTCTTTTTTGCGTGTTTGTGGACCGACACGGAGTCGAGGTCTATAAACTCGCAAAAAATAACGAGGCCAATATCCAGCCATCTTGACCGAACAAGCTTGGTCAATAAAAGATTCATTATATGGCGCTCAGATGAATTTTTCTCGCGAGATACAGCGGGTAGTCCCGAGCGGGCATGATAGCTCCATCTTGCCTAGCCTGCTCGGGTAGCCAATCACAGCACAGGATTTGGTTCATCTTGCCCGCTCACGGAGCTAAGCATATGATAAAGATTATTGCCGGGTACTTACTAAATGTTTAGAAACAAGTGGACAGCAGACAACTAAGATACATTTAATCGTATCACAGTTGATATTTAAGCAATAGAACACTTTTTCGGTGTTTACATAGCCTCATCTAAACACGAGGAGGGTTGGAGAATTCGAGACAGTTATGCAAACCGAGGCGTAGTTGAGGGTTTGCATAACTTTCGAGAATTCTCCCAACCGTTCGAGTGTTAAGACGAGGATCGTTAAACACGGAAAAAGTGCTCTATTGCTTTTATAAAATAATTCTTACAAATACGCACAAAAAACGTCACAACCGTGTTTACATACTATCATCTAAACACACCTATCGACCAATGAGCGCGCGCGTAGTGGCTCAGTTATTTTATAACATAAGGTATAGATAGATCACTAAGCTGAGCTAATAATTTTTTTCATATTCAAGTTTTTAACCATTTGTGGATATAAATATAAACCTTTGCCTGCAAGACTAGCTGTGTTCAGAAATTAGAGAAGACATACTATCAGTAACGACTTTCATTTGACTACTTGGGCGGTGATGTCTCTGGTGAACATGACCTTTCACCGGAGGGTTTTTCAAACTTTACAAAAAGGTGTATTTTATTAAAGGTTCAAAAAGGTGTAGTTTATTAAACATGGTAACAATTAGATTTAAACGTAAGAGCATTTTTACAGGTAATACTGTTCCTAGAGGAGGTGCGGCAGTTTAATGGCTAGTTTGTTCGCCTCCGGATCGAGTCGTTCGAGTTCGGGTTTGGCACCAACTGCATGATCTAGGGTGGTTGTATCGGTCCATTGATTGAAGCACAAACACTGTAAAGTATCAACATACAGAGTCGCCAATTGCTGTTATTTTACAGTTCGTTTATCTCTTTAACGATTACACGTTTTATTTTTATCATGGCTTGTTCAGAGACTTAAGTGAGTAACAAAGTTCAAATTTAATCACACCGACATAATATTGCGAGCAATGCATCGATCATCCAGCCTTTTCTCCCAACTGCAACATATTTTTTACAATAACCGATATATATATATTTTTAATTTAACTTTTGCTTAATTGAGGGGAATTGAAATCAGACCATATTCCTTAGGTTGCCATGTGATCACTTGTTTTAAATCTAACACGCGTTGAACTTTGCAACAGGCCTGATTGTTAGCATGTCAATATTCTTCTAAAATTAAAACTAAGAACGTTTGTTTAAGGCTTATCTCCCCAACTTTTAAGGTATCTATATATCACAGATACATTGTGTTGAAATCACGTTTTCATAAATTTCAAGTTTGTCATTTGTAATCAGTCATCTTAAGCCTGGTTCACACTTGTGAGATAAGCATAAAACAGTGAAAGAAGCATGAGCGTAAACACAAGAAATAAACGGCACGCAATGCATACAGAAGCGATGACGTTTAACAACCATTTCTCAAAATCTGGCTACAAAAGTGGAATATTAACGAACAAGCGAACGCTCTAGAAGTAAATGAAGTACAACCTGTGTGTGGAGTAAAGTGAATAAAGCAGGATGAAAAAAATGCACAGCGGAGTGGCGGGACCTTTCTGTTAATTAGTATCTATTTAGCCATGCATGTTTGCAGCCTTCAATAAGGATCCAGCCATTCAGGAGAGATTCAAATCACACTCAACGGAGGAAAAAAGCGCATTATTCAGAAGCAGCTAAAACAATCATCAATAACCTAATGTTGCAATGAAGAAAGAAAGGAAGAAGTAGCCATTGGTCTTGAAAATATTGTCAAACAAGTTATTTCGCATTTAGTTCAATATTCAAGCATGATTTCCACAGAATTGCTATTCTTAAAAGACACGAAAACACATCTCACTGAAACATATATATATAAGAAGTATATTTCAAAACCCAACATTTCCTGATTCTTGTTTGAATATAGCTGATATTTGTTTACCCTGTCTGCTTGGTTTCTAAATTCAAATCGAGATACATTGTAGATAATCTCGTGTAATTTAAATTCATTCATTAAAATGTGGGGGTCACCATGCTCATTTAACATAAAGCGAGCATTTATTTCACTGTCGAGCTTATATAGCGTGAGGGAAATCTCATAAGTTGTGTATGTACAAGCGCTCATGTGTGTGCTAATGACGCAAAAATCGTGCGCAGTAAGGATGCGCAATTCAATGCTGCGGATTCACCTTAATTTCATCGTCCTGGAAGATATTGTGCAAGGCTCGTAGTAACATTGTACGTTGAAGCACTGGGTACAATCTCTAAAAAATCTTTAAAGGGATTACCTTGGGAATGACACTTAATTGATGAAATAACTCTCTTACTTCATCCCCTCTTGATTCAAAGCCATAATTCTTAAGATACACGGAACAAATGATCTAAAACAAAAATGAGAATGTTTTTTTCATCTACTGTGCATAGTCCGCCAATTCATGCTCGTAGTCTTCGTATGCCGGAGACTCTTAGCATGGAATTAGGTTTTCTTTCAATACTCAGCGGTTAACAGTTTTGTTCATATGCGCAGGTGTTAATGAACAAGATGTAGTTTATGGTTTGAACAATCCTTATCTGACGCGGTGGACAAGCCTCGACTACATACTCAACTAGCGCCCGATCAGAGCGTATCTTACGAAAAGATACCTTTTGATACTTCTGGCAAATATCGCATGCCACGAGAAATATTGGAAGGTTTTGAAAAACGCAGGTACAACGTTACTGGCGTGGAATTCTTTGCCGCAGTGCAGGCAGTTTTCCGAGATCCTGAAAAGGGAATATTCGCCAAGTCAGACCCGAGGAAACATGGCGCGCCCGGGGGACAATACAAGACTTGTTTCGATGGCGATCCCGAAAACTCTCGTGGTATTAGTACATTCACACTAGTTCTGCAGAGTGACAAAAACACTACATTAGCTAGCAAAATTAGATTAACAGTTTTTGATATGTGAAACATTCACCGGAAACTTGAAAGTGATCAGCTAAAAGAATTATTAACCCTAGAAATTAGGTAGACCGTAAGCATCTTGTTTGTTCAAACTCAGGGCCATTTTGTGTCTCCTACCCTAATTTCTTGTAGTTAATCAACGATATTTACGCATGATTCTGTGATTAATGAAAAAGAGTTCAGATCTGCATTTCTGCATTTCTCCTTGCCTTTGATATGGACACCATTTCCTAAAATATGTTCATTTAATCTCGTTCCCAACCTTAATGCTTTTAGGAAGGGTTTTGCCCCCAAGAGGCCTGAGAATGGGATTATGGTTCACATAGCAATGAAGCAAAGCTGATTACTACGTAGAAAGCTTAACGTGACAACGACATGATAGAGTCCAAACTGAAAGCCAAGAATTGCAACCGCCATAGACAGCTGTTTCGACGTATTTGGGTCTCGTTAGCACAGTGTAGTAGCAGAATTAAGAGTAAAGTAATTGGCTGGTTGTTTGTCTACTAAATGCACATGGTAACGACCACAGATGAATTCACAAATCCAAATGTTTGCGGATTGGCCAATGTCACTTGCAACACGCGTGACAATGGACAATAGGGAAAAAGCCAGAATATCGTTGTCCCGATAAGTAGACTGCGGACAGGAACAAACTGTCCTGCAGAAAATACATGCCCAAACCATGTTAAAATGAGCAGCATATCGGATCTAAACTGAAAACCAACGACTAAAAAAATCAATATCCAATACAATGACGCAAGAGACCGGAAACGAAAAAGCTGCCGCTCTACGCATGGTTTACTTTCTTGGACTCTGCTTAGCATTGATAAATGCCCTCTCTTAGAAATGAGGAAGTACATTTTGTAGATAGAATAAATAGAATGTTATCACAGGTGTGCGTCAATGTCAACTCCAACGCGCGCGCACTTAAACTATACCTTACGTGATGCGCAGAGGCTGTGTGCTCGGATAAAAGTAGGCACCGTCCTGCAGACGATTAAAACACGAAATAACACTTGGGTTCTCGTTCTTGTATGATAAAACTTAACATTTTTCATTTCTTCCTCGCTTCCCCATCTCTCAGAAGACTTGGAACTTCCGCTTCTCGTATTTTCTCTCCTGTTTTATATCTTACCCTTTCCGCCGGCTCCTCCTCCCCCTCAACTCTCCCTCCCCGCCCCCCCAGGAGAAAATTCCATTTGATTTATGAAGAAATTTTCTTTTCATTTTAACAACGATCTAGGACAAAAAAAATTCAAGTGAATCTTGTCTGCTACAAATTCAGAATGAAAAGGAGCTTTCACGTTTTTTTCGGGATTAAGACGACGTTTCCTACGTACTCTACATACATTTGGGACTTTTAGATATGGTACCGCGAGGCTGTAGTACGGCGGCAAATAGTGAAGATCACTTCCGGTGACGTCATGTCGTGTGTTCCCCTACGGCTTTCCCGCCGTAGTCTTGCTTTCTACTACGGGAAAGTGCCTAGTTTCACGTACTCTTCACTACGTGAGTATAAGCCTGCTGTTTACTTCTCATTTTAACGCTTTTTTCACTGTTTAAACAGCCTAGTTTGAAGATAAAGTACTCAATCATAAAAATCCGTTCGAAGATAACTGTCTCTTTGCCATTTGAACAGAAAATTTGAACGAGTTTAACACCTATCCCGAAGCCTATCGTAAGTGACAGTCATATTTTATTTACCGGTCTGAACAGCCGCAGATAAGAAAGCTTTGTATCTACTAAATTGAGCTGTTCAAACTGTATTTTATTAGAATTGAAAGCTTTGTATTTTGGGACTTTACACATTGTACGAACATCCTACCCGTGCTAAAATCGAGCTTTTTATCAGTGTTAAGCTTATTTTGTTTTGTGGTTTGAATTACAGCGGTTCTAAAAGCAGCTGAGATGCAAATCATAGTTTTTTGAGATGTAAGATCGACACAAGAGAAGGAAATCATTATCATTGATCAAGCCTTTGTCGTATGAAAGTAGAATAAAGTCGAACGTATCCACCCCGTTGCCGTACAGCGAAATCTTAATCTGTTTGAGGTTTGCGGAGGGAAGGGAGTTGTCAGCCTAGTTTCTCATGGCCGAAGTAGCCGTAGTAGCAGCCCGCCGTAGTGTATCTTAAAGTCCCTATTTTCAAAAAAGTAACCGTAAAAACTTAAAACAGCTATTTATATATAACAAAGGTGAGGGGTCTGAAACCTAGATTAAGCAAATACTCAACAGTACACTATACAAACTAGAGTATATTAATAAAGCATCAGCTTTTCACTTCCGATGTTGACATTGAAAGCTGGCTCAAGTTCTTGAATAAATAAAGTCTCTTTGATTTTGCAATCATAGTGGTCGGTTTTGCCCTTCGCCAAAATATCAGTGATCCCAGTTAATGTTATGTCCAGTGGTTTTGACGTGGTCAGCAATGGCTGACAACATAGAATAAACGCCTTAATGCTGACAAATAGTACAGCAGTTCTTAGTGATGGTAGGTTAGTTGTGACTGACCAGTGCTGACCAGTTGTGACTGACCAGTACAACCTGTGACTGACCAGTACAACCCAATCATGTTTTAAATTCTCACTGATAACAATGAGGGAACTGATTCATATCACATCACAAGTGAGTTGATCAGTGAATGTATTCAAAAATCTGGATTCGATGATTGTACTGGTCAGTCACAACTAACCTGCCATCACTAAGAACTGCTGTAGAGAGTGGGACATTAAACTTTCCTATTGCACTGCCTAATGTTCCAAACTTCTTGATAAACTTCCCATTCAGTTCAAACACCTGAACTCTGTGATTCAATGTGTCACAGACCATCAGGTGTCCTGCCCTGTCAACAGACAAGCAACGAGGAGCATTGAACTCTCCGTCCCTCTTCCCCTTTTTTCCAAATTGGTAAAGAAAATTCCCATCCTTACCGAAAACTTTGATACAGGATTCATGATAGTCTGATACTATTAAATAGTTGTCATACTGGACACAGTGAACGGGAGAGGTAAAGGAACCCTCTCCGCCAATTTTGCGTAAAAACTGACCTCTAGGCGAAAAAATCTTGATTAGTTGGTTACCCAAGTCAGCAACGATAATATTACCGTCACTGTCTACTGCTAAACCACAAGGATCTTTGAGCTGGTGATCAAGACTTCCTTGTTTACCAAACTGCCTCAAGAACTCACCCTGTTCACTAAAAACATTGACTCGGTGGTTATCACCGTCCACTACTATAATATGGCCATTCTTATCAAAAGCTATCCCAGCAGGCCAGTTTAATTCTCCCTGTTTATCACCCTTTTTACCAAACGATCTTAAGTAAGTTCCATCACTACTGAATACCTTAATTATGTGGTTATCAAACTCAGTCACTGCAATTTTATAACGTTCATTCACTGCCACTCCCCAGGGACGTCTAAGCCTTCCAGTAGCTGACCCCAGTTGTCCAAACGATGAAACTGGTCTGAAACGTCTGGGTTTGACTTCAACATCAAAAGGGCTGCCATAAAGGGGTTCTCCATTTACTTTCACTGTTAACTCACATTTTCCAATTTCTTTTGCAAAGTAATTGATCTTGTAGCAGCCATCTTTGTAATCTTGCACTTGAGCTTTCGTTGCACAGTCCTGCCCTTGACGATTTGTGATTTCCACAGTTACACAGTCACGCTCGTCATAACATCGTTCCCCTTTAATATTTCTTGTCGTCAATACAAAATGTGCTTCAAGACCGACAATAGCTTCACATGTTCCGTTTCCTTGGACACTTGACTGACTCGCACTAGATTTGTTGATAAATGTTTTGAAAGCACCGATTCCATCAGTGGCGGTGTTCGCCATTAATGATTCGTTTTCTACGAAAATAAATCGACGAAAGCCTTCAAGGTCACAGTCCACTTTCTTTTCTCCATCAGTGACTTCCTCTTGAAAGGTTGTGTTTAATGACTTGTCTACCTGTACAATCTCAGCGCTCGGGCCTCGTTTTAAAAGTGCTTCAGTCATTTCAATCCCTGTCGCGATAAGCTTTGCTTGTTTGTCCAAATCGCGCTGTTCAGTTCGCAGACGTTCGTGAGATTCCTTTACTTGTATGTCCACTTTGTTCAAGATTTCCTTCTCCTTCGCTTCGATAACTGCCATCAAATGTTTAGTAAATCTCTGTACGCCTCGTTTGACGGCAGCGGCTTGTTCTTGAATATGAATGCAGTTCTCGTCAAGTTCAGCGATTTTCGTTCTCTTCTGTTGGGCTCTTTGCTTTTGCAATTCAATTGCCGATTTCACTTGTAACTTCCGTTCTTTGGCAGCTTCTTCCAAATGTATTTTGGTATGACCTTCGTGAAGTATGGCAACACAGGCGTTGCAAATGGCAACTTCACAGTCCTTGCAAAAGAACTTCAACTCTTCTTTTTCATGGTGTTTGTGTTGGCAAAATGCTGGTCGTTTTAAAACATCCTCTATGTCTTGATCTTGAAAGTCTTTAAGCGCCAACACACGGTGTTCTTTATTAGCTCGGATTATGTTGTGCGCAGTGATACAGTCGTCACACCAGAATGCACAACACTGGAAGCAGTACAAACTCTGTGCGCTTCTTTTGTCGCAATTTCCACATTTCACTCCGGTAGAATAACACTCTTTGATTGCCAACACATCTAGCAAACTGCTGATGCGAAAGTTGGTCGGCAAGTCCTTCAGGTTTCCACTGCTAGGGACTCTACTCTCTCTTCTACATTCTGGGCATGTAATGATATCATGGCGGCCGTTCAAGCAGCGAAGACAAAAACTGTGTAAACATGGCAGCTGTTTTGGATCTGTGAATGTGGTCATGCACACAGAACAGGATACTTCTTCGTGAAGATTGTCTAGCAAGGTTTTTATATCCATGATTTAAGGCGCCGGGTAAAATAAACTGTTTTTGGAGATGAAAATACCTTCAACAATGGGGCCTTGAGTCATAAAAATACTGTATTTATCAGACTGTCAATATTAACCAATCACGAAAGGTCTTACATGCTGTCTGACTTCTGAGAATTGTTTCTATTGATCGCGGAGATTTCTAGGAATCTTGATCACAAAAGTATGACGGATTGCGAAACTCTTACAAGGAAGAACCTCTCTGTCTCTCTCTCTTTGTCAGGAGACAATCATTGTTCCGAGCCCTTGTTATTCAGTGAAAATTTCAAACCCAAGTAACATCAAACGTGTAGCTGCTCCTTTTGCTAAGTAATATTTTCTAAAACGGCAAGATTTTTGAGGGTCAGTCTTCTCTAATTTCTTGGTTGGGTGGAATATCCGGATTGTGAATTGTAGAGCGTGGAGCGTGGAGCGTGGAAAATGAGAATGTGGAAAAATCCATAGTGTGGAAAATGGGGAGTGTGGAAAATGAGGAGTGCAGCAAATGCGGGGTGTAGGAAATGAAAAAAACTTTAGATATTGATTGTCGTTGCGATGGTAACTACTGGCAGTGGATGCAGCATGGCCTCCATTTTTGTCTAGTAGGCTAGAGAGGTAGTCCCTTGCGTCACTGCTAAGCCGTGTTGTATCATCAGAAGTTATGTTGGCATATCAATAACTCCAACCCTTTCTTCTCTCTTTTCTTCAATCTGAAAACAAGCTCTTATACTATATTACTTTTTTTTTTTACAGCGAGAGTCCTCGTCTAATGCAGGGGCGATCTTTTTCATGACTTCTGATGTCCTCTGAGATGTACGCCTCGCCTTACGTCTTGCCGCACGGTGTTTGTTCTGTTTTTTTTTTTTATTGCGATATTTTCTTAGAATTTAACGCATAGCTGTGCGCAAACCACCATTGTTATATAGCTGGCGTTTTTCCCGCCACAGCGCGCCCATTCATTGGCTAGTTCATGGTCACATGACATCTAAACTGCAACGAGTACAGAATGCCTGCGCCAGACTGATTTTTAAAGAACAGAAATTTTGCCGTGTGACGCCTCTTATTTACGAACTACACTGGTTACCGATTAAATACAGAATCGAGTTTAAAATACTTTTAATTACTTTTAAGATTCTTAATTTTTTAGCTCCTACTTATTTGTCATCTCTTATTTCTCTTAGGCCCCCATCTAAATATAATCTAAGGAATTCTAGCGATAAATTTTTACTTAGTTATCCTCGTTTTAAATCAAAAGCTACACTAGGTGACCGTTCTTTTACCTGTGCTGCACCGAAACTTTGGAATGCGCTACCATTTAACATAAGAAGCGCCAACACAGTTAGTAGTTTTAAAGCCAAGCTAAAAACTCACTTATTCCGCCTCGCATTTTTATCATAGTTGTTTCTATTATTGTAAGTTTTATTTTTAATTGAAATTTTAGCTTTTTAAATCATTGTAAGTTTGCTTTTAATTGTAATTTTAGAATTGTAATTTAAGCTTTTTAACCTTTTTATTCCGTTTTTAATCTTGTCATGCGCATTTGAACATTATATGGAATTTGCGCATTATAAATGTTATTATTATTATTATTATTATTATTATTATTATTATTATTATTATTATTATTATTATTATTATTATTATTATTAACAATGAAACTGTTTCCCGCCAAATGCCATGAGCGGGCAACATTGCGAAAACTATGACGTCAAACGGGAAACAGTTCACTGTTACCCGCGAAATGTTGACTGCTGTTGCACGTGATCAGAGGTAGCCTGATGTTGTCGCTGGAATATCAGCGCGTTTTATAAGAGTTGCTTCTGTTTTGTTTTGCTATATAACAAATCACTTAATGACTGGTCCCTTGGGGAACAGTGAATTTTGTTTTCCTCGAATCTCAATGTTTCCCTCGACTTCGTCTCGGGAAACATTGAGATTCTCGGGAAACAAAATTCACTGTTCCCCTCGGGACCAGTCATTAAGTGTTAACTGTATCATATCATAACGAATGGAACTCCCGTGAATCAGTGAATTGGCTTCGCCTCTCGCTTGCTTCAAGAGCACACAGAACAGGCGATCAGTAAAACTAACCTAATGTTTCTCGTGTAGAATCATCCTTATTGTTGCTCTATTGGTGCTGATCGTGATTGCGTTGGCTATAGTTCTGGCCGTAAAAAAAAAAAAGAATAAAAAATCCGATCAGTCATCTGACGATCCATCATCTGGTGGACCCTACAGAAGAGAGGCCATCGCGACGGATACACCCCAGTGCTCCCAAATCAGCAAGGACCGATGATTCTCAATGCCAACGGCTAGGCCGTGGATGCCGCCATCGCCGCCATGTTCTGCATGGGGGTAGTAAGCATGCATTCTTCGGGGATAGGAGGAGGTGGTGTAATGTTGGTGTACAACAGTAGCTTCCAGGAAGCCATTCTCATCGACTTCAAATAAACCGCTCCAGCAGCAGCAGCAAAATTGGACATGTTTAAGGGCAATGAGATGAAAGCCCAGAAAGGTATTCCTATCCACGTTGTCTGCAGCGAGGACTTTTTATTTGAAAAATCAAGGAAGTACCATAACGAGGACCATAAAAGGCGGAGAATGGCCGAATGTCGAATAAACTGGGTACAGCTCCTGCATTTGGATGACGTTACAAGCTCATCTGCAGCTGTTAGACAAGAATTCCTTAGTTCAGCTCGTAAGCTTGTAACGTGACTAAGCCAAAAAATTGGTCCGCCTTCCTCCGGGTGGGATTCTGTAGCAAATTTACAGGCTACTTGTTTGTTAGGTTTGTGTGCCCGCAATAGGAACAGCAAGTGCATAGTATTTTATGCCCATACAATACTCCTTTTTCGATACTCCTTCGGACACTTCAGTAAGTTTCTAATTATTCTAACACGTTTGAAGAAATATATTTGGGTTTTCTGGATTAAAGATGAACGTTTAATTTTCAAAACTCCGACTAATTTAAGCAAATACTAACATACGACAGCTGCGCCCGCAGTACAAGCGGCAGTCAAAAATTAGGTGTCCTACCTAAACGACACGATAATAGCCTTTCTCTTCGCAATTAACAAAACTAAAGACAGTGAGTAAGTTGCTGTGGCCTTTACTAGTAGTTAACTTGAGAATTCTGGGTTAAATTTGACGAGGAAAAGCATATTTTGTTCAAAATAACACAACTATTCGCCTACCTGACGACACTCGACGAACTACGAGCGAGGTGCCATGCCGAACACCGGCGGTCCATTTTTGGCGCCAAATTAAGAGCTTGGAGGCACAAAATTTTTCACATTTTTCACTTTTTACAATCTGATATGGTTTTTGAAATTGCAAGTCCCTTTTCGTGCCATTTCCAGTGAGCAAAGAGGCTTGATTTCAGTGCCTTTCCTGACTTGTTAACTTGACGTCAGGACACTAAAATTTTTCCCGCCCGCTGAATGCTGATTGGTCAATTCAAATTTCCCGCGCGCCTGCCGTATGCAAGGCTGTCTATTGCCGTGCCTGGCGAGGTACGCGGTCAATGCGACGCCTGGAAACGACACGGCCGGTTAATATGGAAACAACTTGTTCAACCTGCCATTGATTTGGCCAGATATGGATTTGAAATAACAGGAGCTGTGGAGGAAGCTCTGAAAACGACAAAAGGAATCAAGCAGGACATCAGCAATTATCCAGGATTGAGGCCAGCTCATATCACCTGCGTATTAACAGCAGAGGCTAACTCGGTTACAAGCAATAGAGGATAAAGCATTAAAAAGTTATTCATCCCTGTAGCTTTTATTCGCTAAGTAATACCAGAAGCATGATGCCTATCAAAATATTTTTAGCTGTATGTTTTAAGTTTTTTTTTTAATTATGCATAGTTACACACATTCATTGCAATACTCACACAGCTACTTACACTACTTACAAGACTGATACATACACTCACATGATTTATAATATTTCGTGTTCAATATGATTAATTTCGTCCCTTACCACATACAAAGGCTAACACTACTTATATTGCTTACAACGTAGTACAGACACTGATTACAATACAATACGATCACCTACGATACTAACAATACAAATGTTTACGCCACTAATTAACACTACTTACATCGCAATACATTCACTAACGTCACTTGCAATATAATAAACAATTATTGGATGAGATTTTTGTGATACCCAGAATAATCAAGGTCTCGGTAAGGGTTATCACAAAAACCGAATCTAATAATTGTTTTATTATACTGTACATTGAACGAAAAAAAAATTGAAGTCATGTTTTTGCTTCTTTACTGACGGCAAGCAACACAAAGCGCTCAAACTTGACATGATTACACTTGGAAATCATGCACCGCGGTCATCCATGACACGATTACCCGTGACCTTGAGTGTCCTTGACATGATTATTGTATAATCTGCAGTTATGACGTCACGGGCGCCTATTCGAAAATTCACTGTACGCTTTCGGCCAATCAGAAAAGAGTTAGAGAGTTCAATGTATAATAATGATAATAATCACTTAAGTCTCAAATTTACTAGCTGAGCTTAGCCACTGTACTAATTACGGAGACTAACAAATCAAATGTTGGTTTTTGAGGAGAGGGGAAAACCGGAGTAACTGGAGAAAAACATCCCGGAGCAGAGTAGAAAACTAACAAACTTAACCCAAATATGACGCCGAGTCCGGGAATCGAACCCGGGACACATTGGTGGAAGGCGAGCGTTCTCATGCTATTTTAAACGTTTACACCTTTGACATTACGCATATTTGCATTATTGCATTAATACAGCTTAAGCTATATTGCGGTGGAAAATTGCAAAATCAAGTCAATGAGAACTTCTTCGTTGTAATAGAATCTCTGCCCTTGTAATGCCATAATTTTGGGTTATTATTTTAATATGATTTCAGCTAGCTGCTGCTAAATAAAAACAAAAAGCTTCGTAAAAAAGGCGACAAAATCAAGAACGAAAAGTATGCAAAGACCCTGGAACAAGTGCAAAACTCTCATGAATCGTTTTACAGTGGACGGCTGGCCAGTGATATCGAAGAAAACATAAAAAGAGTCAATGGTACCGTGACAAAGGACGATCTGAGAAACTACACGTCGATCAGTAGAAAGCCATATAAGGTTGAACTCTCGGGAATGAATATGTACCTCACCCCACCCCCCACGAGCGGTGCTGTGTTAGCATTAATTTTGAACATTTTGAAAGGTGTGTGCTGACCTAATTTTTCCTTAAAGGGAATCTCGGCTGTTGGCGCGAGTTGACGCTAAGTTGCTCCAAATAATTCCTTCATAACAAATTTTACTTGACAAGGGAAACGTAACATTTAATAATAATAATAAACGGAAGAGATTTCCCCGAACCCCCCATCTTGGATTTCATGACGTCACTGCGTTGCCTCTATTCTTGGAAAACCGAGGTTCTTTAGTTTGAAACAATAGGGCAACGCAGTGACGAAAGAAATTCCCAGATGGCTGCGCGCGAAAATTAAAAACGATAATCATTTCCATTTATTATAATTACTAATTGCTATACTTTCCTTGTTAAGTAATTTAATTTGTAATCTATTTTAATCAACGCAAAACCAAATTGCTTTAACAGGCGACCGTTTTTTGGGTAAAAGTTTGAAATTTTGTTTTGTTTTTAACCTCCCGTAGGCGACAGCTGGTCAGATAATACAGCAGAATAGGATAATAAGGTGTTGTAAATTATTGCATTCCTGGACAGTACAAGAGAGGGAAATTTATTTTGGGAAGTGGCGTATTTGTTTTTCTTGAAATTGACTTTTCCCATGAAAAAGAAAAACATTTAAAACACGGGCAAGTCCGTACAGTTACCATATCCTGATGAGGCAAATTTGTCCCAATGTGACCTAACGTTATCATGAGGGACCACCTCCCCTAAGCGATCACCTAGACTTTACATTTTGGGTGTTCTCTCACTTCAACTATATTTGACATTTCAGGATACGATCTGACGTCACCATTCAGTGCTGACGTATCACCGCATCATTGAAGCTTTTAGGTTCAGTTATGAATGGCGAGGTCGGCTTGGAGATCCAAAGTTCCATTCAGAGATAAACAAGGTGAGTTAACAGGAATCAAGAATAGCTTAGTTTGAATGACTAAGCGTTCCATTCTCGATCAGTAAATGCTCAATCCATTCTCACCGCTCAAGACGCACTGCTCAAGAGGCATGGATAACTCTGATCCTCTGACCGTAGCACACAAGCGGTGTAACTTCACCAACGATCTCTGACTAAAAGAAGTTGCGTGTCGTCTCTTTTTGCCTACGCTAAGTGGAAAAACAAGGGCGTCTTGAGAAACGTGGCCCCCACAATTAAGAACTTCCTAGCGGCAAAAATTCTAAAACTATTAGATCCTCCATTGATTATGATGTGGTCAATCTGGTTTTGGTCGCGGCCATTAGATGGGGCCCATATAAGCGACTGAATGTCTCAGTGGTTAAACAATTTGCCACCGATCGATAACAAGGTCATTCAGTGCACGGAATTCTGCAAGTCTCTATCCATTCTCTTTCACTTTTGCTAGCGTTCGCGTTCCCCATAATCATCCATCCGCGATGCCTGTGTTCTCTTTCCAATTCTTTTTGCAGCTGTTCGTATAATTCACCTGCAATTCTCTCTTCTGCCCCATTGGTTGGTGCGTAGATCATTATTATTGTGAGCTTTGCATATCGACAATTGAATCTGGCATTCATAATCCTGCCGCTCAACGGGTTCCATCTTAAAAGTGCCATCCTTGCTTCTTTCTTCAGGACCAGACCCTATCCTCTTTGGTAATCCTCCTCTGATCCAGAGTACAGGATGTATTCACCTGTGCTGGTCCTCAACTTCCCAAACCCAGTCCATCTCATTTTACTCAGTCCGAGTATGTCTAGTCTATATTTCCTGCACTCTTTCATCACATTCACTGTTTTACGCACCTGGAACAAGGTTCTGATGTTCAAGCAGCCAACTCTGAGAGTTGACTTCGGAATCATCAGAGATGCACAGAACAAGGTGATTGGGCTTTTAGATTCCTCTTGGCCGTCTCCACAAGCCGTCATACGTGCAGCTCCGAGATTCCAAGATGGGAAGTCGCTATCGGGTATGCTGCATGTTACCTGCCTGCATCCATAGATGGATCTCACTAATTCTGATATGTTTTGTCTAATCAGGCTCTGTTTTACTATGTAGGGTGACTGGTCTTACTGAAACCCCCAATTTGGAGTTCCAGGGACTGTCCCGGCTTTGGTCTGGTTTCTATCATATTACCTTTTTGCCATGACTGAATCTGCCAGAGATCATGAAAACACAAGCTCCCCTACCACTACACGGCGACAGTCCATAAGGGAAGTCTGTGTGACACGCCTGCAGGGAATCATGGTAGTTGCAGTAATCAAAACAAATATTCGGTCTGAGATGTTGAATACAACTACTGTACCATGATTCCCTGCAGGCGCCGGCATCTCATGGAGGGAATTGGTCATTGCAAGTTTCAATGACAATTAAGTGTCGGGGATACAACGAAGTGATGATATATCGCTCATGATTTCTCAGGTAAACTTGAGTTGATTCTGCCTTCTTTGTTTCCGGTGTTATTTCACGCAATTATTTATATCTTTAGCTTTAAGAAAATTATTCTGGTATCAGATTTGGTGTCCACTAAAACCTGAAATTGTTGGATTTTCTATAGGATTTAGTCTTAGTAAACTGGAACCCCGGTAATACGGTCACAAACGCGCCTGAATAATCTGGTCGCATTAACAGGGTCCTTTAAATAAGAAAATGACTGACTAAGATTTCTTTGGGCCAGAATAAATGATAGCCCTAACAACAAGATGGCCACATTAACTGGGTGGCGCTGTAAGAAGGAGTTTCACTGTACTAGGTTTCTGCCTTGGGGTTGAAGGGTGGTAAGGGGCCCTGGTGGAGTGCACTGGGGTCACCAGGTGTACTTCGTAAATGCCGGGAAATGCCCACCGTGTCATAGGCTCTGCCACCAAGTCGGCTGTCGCATGTCCTCGTCATAACCCCGGTAATGCAGTTGAACTGCAGCTGAGCGACAACGGCAAAAGGCGGGTATCCGGCGCCTTTCAAATAACGGGATATTGTGGCTAAGGGAAGGATACCCTGACAGAAAACCCTGGCCCTCCAGGTTGGGGGTTGGGCGTGGGGCCAATCACCCCATCCCGTAAAAACAAAGATGATTACGGAAACCGGAAATCCGGCCCTATCCCCCATCTGGGGGCAAGGAACTAAGAGAGAGAGAGGTTTCTGCCTAACTCCGCTACAAACTATGGCCTAACCAATCAAACTCTTGTTTATATTTTGAGCTATGTGCTTTGCTAATTATTCATTCATCGGCCTTGGATAACCACACGTGAGACTCCTCCTGAAAACCATCCAATCAGAGCGAACTTGAGCATCTTGATGCGTGCTTGCTAAATTTGGCCATTGTCTTTTGCTCTCATACGAGACAAACAACAGTGGGACATTTTGTCCAGAATATTTTCTATTCCCTCCCATCCAAAGATCAAATAGTTCTTGAACTAGACATCCACTGGGTTGTGCCTAACGGTCGGGTTACAATCGGAGACTCGTTTTTCAGTCCATCAGAGAGTGCAATGTAATTTCCATTATATTATATGCAACACTACCTAAAGACGTTTTCTTTAAAGCAATCAAAATATTTTTTTCATTTTTAAACTTTTCTTCCAAGCGAGTCTTATTGTAGGTAACCTCGTGTAATTTTAATTCATGCATTAAAATGTGTGGGTCACCGTGCTCATTTAAGAGAAAACGAGCATTAATTTCCCTGTCGAGCTCAGCCTGAGGGAAATCTATTACGTTGTGTGGGCGCAAATGACACAAAAATCGTGCGCAGTAGGGATGCGCAATGCAATACTGAGGAATCACCTTTATTTCATCCTCCTGGAAAATATTGCTCAACGCTCGACGCTGGAGCACTGGGTACAATCTCTAAAAATAACTTGAGAGGGATTACCTTGGGAATAAGATTTTAATGGTGAAATAACTCTCTTACTTCATCCTCCCTTGATTTCAAACCCATGATTCTTAAGATATAAGACCAAAAAATCTAAAACACAAATGAGACTGTTTTTATTCCATCCACTGTGACATCGTCCTTATGAGGCTCGGGACAATTCATGTTTGTAGTGGTCGTATGCCGGAAGCTCTTAGCATGGAGTTAGGTTTTCTTTCAGTGCTCAGCGGTTAACAGTTTTGTTCACATGCGCAGGTGTTAATGAACAAGTTGTGGTTTAACCAATCCTTATCTGACGCGGTGGACAAGCCTCGACTTCATACTCAACTGGCGCCCTCAGAATGTATCTTATGAAAAGATACCTTTTGATACTCCTGTCAAATATCTCATGTCACGCGAAATATTGAAAGGTTTGGAAAAACGCGGGCACAACGTAACTGGCCTGGAATTCTTTGCCGCGGTACAGGCAGTATTCCGAGATCCTGTAAAGGGAATATTCGCCCAGGTCAGACCAAAGGAAACATGGCGCGCCCGCGGGACAATAGAACACTTGTCCCGATGCTGATCCCGAAAACTCTCGTAGTAAGATTACATTCACACTAGTTCTGCAGAGTGACTAAAACACGATATTAGCTAGCAAAAGAAGAGTTACAGTTTTTGATATGTGAAACGTTCACTGGAAACTTGAAAGTGATCAGAAAAAAGAAATCTTAACCCTAGGAACTAGCTAGGCCGTAAGCATCTTGTTTGTTCAAACTCAGGGCCATTTTGTGTCTCCTACCCTAATTGCTTGTAGTTAAGGAACGATATTTACGCATGATCCTGTGATTAATGAAAAAGAATTTAGATGTGCATTTCTGCATTTCTCAGCCTTGCTTTGATATGGACACCATTTGTTAAAATTTGTTCATTTAATCTCGTTCCCAATCTTTTAGGGTGGGTTTTGCCCCCAAAAGGCCTGAGAAGGGGATTATGGTTTACATAACAATGAAGCCAAGCCGATTACTACGTAGAAAGCTTAACGGGACAACGACATGATAGAGTCCAAACTGAAAGCCAAGAATTGCAACCGTCATAGACAGCTGTTTCGACGTATTTGGGTCTTGTTAGCACGGTGTAGTACCAGCATTAAGAAGTAAAGTAATTGGCTGGTTGGCCGATCGTCTACTAAATGCACATGGTAACGACCACAGATGAATTCACAAATCTAAATGTTTGCGGATTGGCCAATGTCATATGCAACACGCGTGACAACGGACAATAGACAAAAACCCAGAATATCATGCCGTTGTCCCGATAAGGAGACTGCGGACAGAAACAAACTGTCCTGCAGAAAATACACGACCAAACCATGTTAAACATGAGCACCATAGCGGATCTAACTGAAAACCTACGATTCAAAAAATCAGTACTAATACGATGATGCAAGAGACCGCAAACGAAAAAGCTGCCGCTTTACGTAAGGTTTACTTTCTTGGACTCTGCTTGGCATTGATAAATGTCTTTACTTAGAAATGAGCAAGTACATGTTGTAGTAGATAGAACAAATAGAACATTATCACAATTGTTTTTTTGTTCGTGTTGCGTCCCACTAAACCTTCAATGTATGCAAGAAAAACTATGCATAACATACCTTTACACTGTAACTGAAAAGAAAATACCAAGATGATAAATAGAAGTTTCGACTTTCAAGTCCTGTCTTTTCTGTCTCGTTCTCGTACCCTGTCTGAATTGATATCAGGTGCTGAAATGCAGCCATTTAGCTGCGCAATTATCGTTTCATTACCTTGCCGTATTCAGAAGTCTCATACTCAAAGACGATTAATACAGCCGTACATGCAATAACATTTTGGGTTCTCGTCTTGTATGACAAAACTTAACATTTTTCATTTCTTCCTCGCTTCCCCATCTCCCAGAAGACTTGGAACTTCCACTTCTCGTGTTCCTTTTCCCGTTATATATCTTACCCTTTCCGTTTCCTCCTCTCCCTCAAACTCCCCCCTTCCGCCCCCTACGAGAAAGTTTCATTTGATTTATAAGGAAGTTTTGTTTTCATTTTAAGAGTGATCTAGGACAACAAAATTCCAAGTGAATTTTGGTCTGCCGTCTTCAGCTTGTGAACAAGTATCATGACAAATGTAACAAAATATTGAAACAGTTTATTGACAGTTCTTCACTCAAATTTTCAGTCTTACAAGACAGGAGTACATTTGCCTTAAGCAAGTAAATACTCACAAACATTGTTAAAGGGCCCTAGTCAGCCACACCTTTGTTTTTGTTTACATGCGAGAATTTGGCTATTATATTTTATTTGGAGCCTATCGAAACGAAGAAAAATCACTGTAGAACTACTCAAGATAATTAAACATACCTTCTGGAACACAGCTTACAGTAAAACAATAAGAATTCGCTTCACCATGCTATATCAATAATTTCGATGTCGTCGAAAATGACGGAGGCTGACTGGGGTCCTTTAATATCACACATCATACACTACTACTCATTTACAATAAATTCACGATTAAAATGATCTTCTTGAAAGATATTGCCATTAAACTTAGCTCAACTTACCTAGTTATAATCTAAACTACCTATAACTGAGTAACTACCTATTGCTGAGTAATGTCACACAATTAACTTGTGTTACAGAACATGTCCACAAAGAATTTACAGAAAATTCAACGATACAATGCCAGCCTAATAAGCGTCGATAAGAATTCGTCAAAAGCGTTTAATTAAGTTATATTCTGGGAAAGTGATCGAGTTTACAACAGCTCGGCCTACGAGCTATTCTTTTGAGCTATTTCTCTAATCTGAAGTAATATTTCAACCACTAAAGAGGAAATGTGACGGTTTAGAACCTTTGACATTAAATCTCAAGCAATGTTAAGCGATTTCTGACATCTCAGATTTCTCTCTTTTTCCCTTGAAACAGGAAATTTGTTGCACGAGTGTTTTTTAAATTGGCTTACCATATACAGACTACAATTTATATCATGGTCTACAATAAACGCCTTAATGCTGACAAATAGTTCAAAAACACGTTCTAAATTGTCACTGCCAGCAATGACGGAACTGATTCCTATCACATCACAAGTGAGTTGATGACTCTATTCAAAAATCTGGATTCGATGGTTGTACTGGTCAGTCACAACTATTCTACCATCAGAAAAAACTGCTGTAGAGGCTGGGCGATTAAACTTGCCTATCCCGCTGCCTTCTGTTCCAAACTTTGTGATAAACTTCCCATTCAGTTCAAACACCTGAACTCTGTGATTCAATGCATCACAGACCATCAGGTATCCTGCCTTGTTAACAGACAAGCAATAAGGAGCATTGAACTCCCCATCCCCGTCCCCCTCCTTTCCAAACTGGTAAAGAAAGTTTCCATCCCTACTGTAAACTTTGATACAGTATTCATCACAGTCTGATACTATTAAATAGTTGTCATACTGGACACAGTGAATTGAAGAGGTGAAAGAGCCATCTCCGCCAATTTTACGTAAAAACTGACCACTAGGGGAAAAGATCTTGATTGCTTGGTCACCCGAATCAGCAACCATAATATTACCGTCACTGTCTACTGATAAACCATAAGGATCCTGAAGCTGGTGATCAAGACTTCCTTGTTCACCAAACTGGTTCAGGAACACACCCTGCTCACTAAAAACTTGTACTCGGTGGTTATCACTGTCCACTATTATAATGTGGCCATTCCTATCAAAAGCTATCCCTGCGGGAAAGTTAAATTCTCCCTGTTTATCACCCTTTTTACCAAACGATCTTATGTAAGTTCCATCACTACTGAATACCTGAATTCTGTGGCTACCAAACTCAGTCACTGCAATTTCATTACGTTCATTCACTGCCACTCCCCAGGGACTCAAAAGCATTCCAGCAGCTGACCCTCGTTGTCCAAAGGATAGCACGGGTTTAAAACAGTCTGGGTTTGATAACAACAGCAAAGGGGCTGCCATAAACGTGATCTTGATTTACTTTGACTGACAAGTCACATTTCCCGGTTTCTTTAGCAAAGTAATTGAACGTGTAGCTGCCATCTTTGTTATCTTGGATTCGTGCTTTCGTCGCACAGTCTAGTCCTTGACGATTTTTAATTTCCATAGTTACAATGTCACGCGCTTCATAGCACTGTTCTCCTTCAGCATTTCTTGTTGTTAAAATAATCTGTGCTTCAAGACCGACAATAGCTTCACTTGTTCCCTTCCCCTGGACCCTTGACTGATTCGCACTAGTATAGCTGATAAATGTTTGGAAAGCACCGATTCCTTCGGTTATGGTTTTCGTCATTAATACTCCGTTTTCTACAAAACTGAATCGACGAAAGCCTTCAAGGTCACAGTCCACTTGGTCTACTTCATCGCAGACTTCTTCCTGAGAGATTGCGTTTAATGAGTTATCTAACTTTACAGTCTCAGCACTCGTGCTTCGCTTTAAAACTGCTTCAGTTTTTTTCAATCCCTGTCTCGATAAGCTTTGCTTGTTTGTCCAAATCGTGCTGTTCAGTTCGCAGACGTTCGTGAAATTCCTTTACTTGTATGTCCACTTTGTTCAAGATTTCCTTCTCCTTCGCTTCGATAACTGCCATCAAATGTTCAGTAAATCTGTGTACGTATTGTTTGACGACAGCGGCTTGTTCTTCAATATGAGTGCAGTTCTCTTCAAGTTCAGCGATTTTATTTCTCTTCTGTTGCGCTTTTTGCTTTTGCAACTCAATTGCCGATTTCACTTGTAGCTTGCGTTCATTTGCAGCTACTTCCAAAAGCATCTTAGCATGACCTTCATGATCTGTCAAGGCACAGGCGTTGCAAATGGCAACTTCACAGTGCTTGCAAAAGAACTTCAACTCTTCTTTTTCATGGTGTTTTTGTTGGCAAAATGCTGGTCGTTTTAACACTTCCTCGATGTCTTGATCTTGAAAGTCTTTAAGCGCCAACACGCGGTGTTCTTTGTTAACTCGAATTATGTTGTGCGCAGTGATACAGTCGTCACACCAGAATGCACAACACTGGAAGCAGTACACACTCTGTGCGCTTCTTTTGTCGCAATTTCCACATTTCACTCCGGTAGAATTACACTCTTTGATTGCCAACACATCTAGCAAACTGTTGATACGAAAGTTGGTCGGCAAGTCCTTCAGGTTTCCACTGCTAGGGACTCTACTCTCTCTTCTACATTCTGGACATGTAATGACATCATGGCGGCCACTCGTTCGTAGAATCCCGTTCAAGCAGTGAAGACAAAAACTGTGTAAACATGGCAGCTGTTTTGGATCAGTGAATGTGGTCATACACACAGAACACGATACTTCTTCATGAAGATTGTCTAGCAAGGTTTTTACATCCATGTTTAAAGACGGAAAGACAAACTGGGTTTGGAAATGAAAATACCTCCAACAATGGGGCCTTGAAAAATGAAGATCCCGTTCGTGTTTATTAGACTATTAATATTGACCAATCAAGAGAGGTTACACATGCTGTCTGACGACGTGACTCAATTCTAAGAATTGTTTCTTTTTTTCGCCAAGGTTTCTAAGAATCTTGATTACAATAGCTTGACGACCATGTGACTGAATGCGAAACTCTTAGACATGCGATAGTTTCTCCTTATCTCCCGCTAATTCTTCTTTTCTGTCTCTCTCTGCCTCCGTTCGCCGACAATCACCGTTTAAAGGATAATATCTCTAGGGGTGTAAGCTTTGGCTCTGGGTTTTAATAATGTTTCCAGGAACGGGCGAACTACCAACTAGTACTCTTTCGGAAAGTCTACCTGAAATCTCAATAGTCTCAAGAGAAGAGAATAATGAGTCAGCCAACAGCTACGACAAACGGTAAGTGCTTTTGTTTTCTCTACCTTTCTGCCGCATTCATTTGTGCTCCACACGTTCGTCTATAACTTTGAGTCAAATTGAAATTATATAATCATCATCTGATGGAGATCGATTGTCTCCGTGGTGCGTTGCACGTGGCAGCTTAGATCTTACGTTAGGCCATTGAGGTTCTTATGATAATTATATGCACGGCCCTGATAAAGACTGACAATAATCAGGTTGATGCAAAATTTCATAAAGAAACGTAAACAACAAGCAAACCGAAGATAATGCGGGGACGGATCAGATCAATGTGGTGGCGACTTAAGCAGTTTAATACGACTTGTTTCGACTTGTTTGCTTCGACTGTTGTTGCTTTCCGAGAAAGCTTCTATGATTTTCAATGATATTCAGAATATTTAATTTGGCTCAGTTTCATGGCTGTGTTCCAAGTGGACCTGAATAATGAGGCAGCATTCAGAATTCACTCTTTTATCTTGAGAGGACATTTCAAGATTTCTGTGCATTCATAGTGGATTCTGGGATTTACTCTCTTGCAGGAAACAGCACTTTAATTTCTTTTCAATACCAGACTTTTGATCACAATTCCGTCGTCACTTTGTTTCCAAATGTTTAATCTGGAGCTAAATTACACCATGAATATTAAGTTTTGTAATTGTCACGCTCGATTGAAACACACAGTCGACTGACCTAAGAAACATCATGCACACAACTTGATGTATGAAAAAGTCTTTTATTTCCCAATTTCCCATCAATACATTTCTTTAATCAAGTAACAATATTTAATATGCTAGGATCGAATGACTTAAGAAACCTTTGCAAGCGATAACCTATTATGCTAACTGTAGCTAATTATGCAGGCTATAACAAAGTAAACAATATATATGATATAAATATTACATAACTGAAAAACTATACATATGGCATACTGATCAAGCATGAGGTCAAGATGGCTGGATATTGGCCAAGTTCTTTTTTGCGTGTTTATGGACCGAGACGGAGTGGAGGTCCATAAACGAACGACGCCAATATCTAGTCATCTTGCCCGCTCGGGTAGCCAATCACAGCACAGTATTCGGTACTTACAAGGTACTTACTAAATGTTTCGAAAGAAGAGTGACAACAGACAACTAAGATACATTTAATCGCATCACGGTTGATATAATATTTAAGATATAGATATGCCTGGCTTTTTGAAAACAGGGTTAGCAAAGATAGGGACTCATTTTACTACTTGGCAAAGGCCGATTAAAAGCCTATATCTGACGCCGGGCAGTACGTTAATGGTCCCTAGAAGCATTCCAAAGAGTCGAAGTTTAAAACGGCGCAAATTTCAGAACATTTATTCAGTAACCTGACTTCCGACGAGGCCATTTTAGTCTAGAAATTTTTAAGTTGAGTTCGTTGCGGTGACAGAGTGCCTGATTAAGGCTTACATAGCAACTGAAATAGTCAGCGAAACACTACTTTTTCGTGGTCCGATAAACAACAGGATTTCGCATGGAATAGACAACAAACTGAATGAAACATAGAACACAAATTGTCATCTTGTCTGCACAAAGACTGGCCTATGGTTCAATACCATTAGAGCCCGCTCAAATTAGACCTAGATCCAATTTTCCCGAGTCGAGAGTGGCTTTTTGCAAGGTACGATCAGCTAAGCGCTAAATATTAATGTGCCTGGCACATACTATTTAATTCGGCGAAACCGCAGTTAAATAAATAAATAAATAAATAAATAAATAAATAAATCAGGTGATGCCATAATGTGGCTATACACTTCGTGTAAGCGTAAGCTACACAACAAACCCTTCACATGCCTGTCAACACCATGCGGAAATCACACAATCACACACTTTCACGGCACTGGTTAAGGCTTACATAGCAACTTAAATAGTCAGCAAAATACTATTTTTTTCGCGGTCCGATAAACAACAGGATTTCTCATGGAATAGACAACAGACCGTGAATGAAACCTAGTACACAACTTGCCACCTTGTCTGCACAAAGACTGGCCTATGGCTCAATGCCATTAGAGCCCGCTGAAACTTGACTTAGATCCAATTTTCTTGAGTCGAGAAATACTTTTTCCAGAGTACGATCAGCTAAGCTAAACACCGACGTAACAATATTAATGCCTGGCACAGACTGTTTTGGCGAAACCGCACCAACAAGACATCACATACCTGTCAATACCATGCGCCGGGAAATCACACAATCACACACTTTCGCGGCACTGATAAGGCTATCCACAACCACGCATGATCTTCTCACGTTTAACATCAGTGAAATATCATCGAATAACTCGGAAAAACTCAGCTTATTGGCAAATAAACACCTCTGGACTTTTCTCTCCCACTCGTCTTATGCAAGTTCCCGGATGCAGAGTCACGCGTTTAACGGTTTTGGCCCGGGTCAACCGTCACCTGCAAGTTTGCTCTCACCTAATTCATTTGACTCCTAAGAGCCTGTTCCCAAGGCCAAAGACTTAGTGGTCACCTTAGAAAAGCCAGCAATGTCGTATCTTTCTGTCTCAGCCCGAATCAGGATCATGGATCCGTTTAGCCAAATGAAAAGAGAATATAATACGATATTGGATGATGCAAACTCTGCCAATCGTAATAACTTTGTCCTATCTCAGAGCTTTACATGGTGCTCTCCGGGAAATTTTCTCAAGGTGACCAATATCTAAAAACAAACTGCTAAGCGGCATCGAAACCAGCTTTAGGCGCGCACTGATTTCAAATAACTGTCACTTGTGAGAGAGAATTGTGAGTAGGGACATAAACATAGGGGTGGGGGTGGGTGGTAACTATGTCTACATCCACTTATACACAAATCCCTAACCAGAAGCAAGTAAAAATGAAAAAAAAAACAAAACAAAAAAAAACCGACATCAGCTGTGAACAACACAGTAAACAAGCTAATATTAGACAGGGAAACTGTTGTGAACAGTCTCTCTATAGTTAACGTTTGCCGACCCGGTTTTCACAACTTCAGGTATATATCTCAATGGATTAAGCGCCTCAAGTCCAATTATGTTGTTTGCAAAGCAAAATGAAGCAAAATCGAGTTATGTTAAAGTTGCAAACCCTTTTCAGGCGATGGTTCTTTGTTTTGCCTGATATTTCAATGTCACATAGTAATCTGCCATCACTCTACAATGCCTTAGAGCACATGTAAAGTGTTTTGTGTTACCACATGAGCTCGCCGACAAAGAAAATGCATGTACGAGCGAATCGTGAAAGACGTTTCACTGACCTTGAACGAATTAACAGTTACTCCTTTGCGATTTCTGTGAAATAATATATCACTAAGCTCAGCTAATAATTTTTTTCAAATTCAAGTTTTAACCATTTGTGGATATAAATATAAACCTTTGCCTGCAAGACTAGCTGTGTTCTGAAATTAAAGAAGACATATAGCAGTAAGGACTTTCGTTTAACTACTTAGGCGGTGATGTCTCTGGTAAATAAACATGGGCTTTCACCGGAGAGTTTTGTAAACTTTGCAAAAAGGTGTATTCTGTTAAAGGTGCAAAAAGGTGTAGTTTAATTATTAAACATGGTAATAATTACACCTAAACGTAAGAACATTTTTGATAGGTAACACTGTTCCTAGTGGAGGTGCGGCAGTTTTATGCTTAGTTTGCTCGCATCCGGATTGAGCGGTTCGAGTTCGGGTTTGGCACCAACTGCATCAGTGATCTATGGTGGTTGTATCGGTCCACTAATTGAAGAACACTGTAAAGTATAAACATACAGAGTCGCCAATTGCTGTTATTTTGCAGTTATTTACCTCTTTAACGATTAGACGTTTTATTTTCATCATGGCTTGTTTAGAGACTTTAGTGAGTAAGGAAAAGTTCAAATTTAATCCCACCGACATAAGATTGAGAGCAATGCATCGATCATCAAGCCTTTTCTGCTAGCTGCAACATATTTTTATCATACCGATATCTTTTTGGCTTTGGAATTCAAGTTATGCTAAACTAGAGGGGAATATTGAAATCAGACCATATTCCTTAGGTTGCCAGGCGACCACTTGTTTTAATTTAACATGCGTCCAAATCCGGATGATCAAAATAACTTAAAGCGCCTATGAAGAACTTTTGTAAAGTTTGCAACAGGTCTGATTGTTAGAGTGTCAATATTCTTCTGATAGTAAAACAAAGAATGTTTGTTAAATGCTTATCTCCTAACTCTTAAGGTATCTTCTATATATGTCATATATCACAGATACACTGTGTTGAAATCACGTTGTCATAAATTTCATTAAGCCTGGTCCACACTTGTGAGATAAGCGTAACAATAGTGAAATAAGCATAAGCGTAAACACAAGAAATAAACGGCAAGCAATGCTTGCAGAACCGATGACATTTAACCACGATCTCTAAAATTCTGGCTAGAAAAATTGGAATGTGAACGAACAAACGAATGCTGGAGAAGTAACTGAAGGAACAACCAGCAACTGTGTGTCTCAGAGTAAGGAGAAGTATAGAGAATAAAACAGGATGAAAAAAAAAATGCTCAGGCTAGAGGAGTGGCGGGACTGAGCAAAATCCATTCTGTTAATTAGTAGCTATTTAGCCACGCATGTTTTCAGCCTTCAATAAGGGTTTGACCATCTCAACTCTGCCCATTTTAGGCACAAGAACCCTGTTATTTATGGCCGTGTGCTAATCAACCTTACTGATTGGCACCGACAAATCACTTGATGAAGGCCAGAGGAAAATGTTGAAAGAACATCAACTAGTTGTTAACGTCGTTAATTCACAATAATGCTACGTGCAGTGAGTTCATTCTTTGAGGCCAAACAAAATGATGTAATGATTGATGCCGACGTTTTTAAAAGAACATCGACCGACTGTTAACATCTTTCATTCACAATAATGTTACGCGCATTGATTTCTTTTATTAGATTATTTGTAAATTTCAATGTTGTACACCTTTCGGGAATGGGAAATTGAAATGGAAAAAAAAAATGTGAAATTTTGTGAATTAATTGTTGCTAATGCGAACAAACTTTGTCAAGTTTCAGGCGATTATCGATATATAAACTTCTTTTTCATTTTGCATACATTTCCAACACGCCACGAAGGTGTCTACGGTGAATGTTTTAAACTTTGTAGCGAGTTTAATTGTTAGCATGTTTATATTCGACTAAGCCTAAGTTAACCAAGAGATTATAAACTCTTGATGTTAACGTATCCATATAATATATAGATTATGTTGCTTAAAAAATCCTTTAGAGCAGTAGATATAGGTAGCAACCTCAGTGGCATTACAGGTGTAAGAGACTAGGATCGCCTAGACCTCCATTGAGACAGTAGGTATTTTTGTATTTTTTTTGAAGGGGGGGGGGGGGGGGGGGTGGAGAGGTGTATGTTTAGGAATGGTTGTAAGCAAAAAAATGAAAATAATATTATAGAACTTAAGGTAAATTTGTTAGATGTTAAAGTAAGCACTGTACTAACGCTAAGGGGTACCTATCTTAAACCTAAAAAAGTAATAAGAGACATACCAATTATAAGTTAGGAATGTTTTAATGTAAGAAACCGTTGTATTAAAATTATACACAAACTAAATACCCTCTTGTTATTGTTTTGTAAAGTATATTTGAAATTATCTCTTGCGAAATGAAAATAAATGAATAAATGATAAAAAAATTAGAATAAGTATTTTTCGTTATGGAAAAAATGGGATCTATATGATTGAAGATTTACAGATTGTTGGTATTTCTGAATTCTCCATTAAAATATAGCCAAGTGGCATGATGGACATCATTCTAGA
>JAHPZR010037401.1:37500-41396 GCA_019787425.1 Platygyra sinensis
TCGGCCATTTCGAAGCGAGCTAATTTAATCGAGCTGAAATAGTAATGGAGGCCGGCAAATACAAACGCTTTTCAGGGACGCTTGAACTCGAGATCTAAATCAAGGACAAAGCTCGTGGCAAAGACGCCGATCCCGCAAGTCCTCGCGCCCGTGTTCCTTTGCTGGCCTCCCATGAGCGTTTGCGGGAAAAACGTCGATCCCTTGCGGGCGTGCAAGCGATCAAATCGAGATTTTTTGCGGCTATATACCGGAAATACCTACATTCTCTCTTCTTCTCTCTCTATTACGCGGGGAGTCCTAAGGTGCCTCCTCGGGTTTTTGGCCCTCTGGGGCCAAAAACCCTGCGGGGGCAATTAGAAGAATGCAATAAATAAATAAGGGTCAACGTGCTCGTTTTTGCACAATACGGTTGGCCTTTATAGCAACTTTGCCACCGACGAGGCTGTCATTACCTAGTTACCAGAAAGAGGCACTAAAAATTCTAAGAAAAGCACTTACTGGATAAATTTATTACAGATCTTAAACACAACAGACCCTGAAATTACATTTTAAACCAGGTTAGTTAAAAAGGAATTACGACTTAGGGATTGCTTGATTTCGCACATACCCAGCAGTACCTAAAGACGTGTTTCTTACCGGCAGCAATCAAAATTTTTAACATTTTGTTCAACTCGAGATATACTGATTGTAGCTAACCTCGTGTAGTCTAAATTCGATTCATGCATTAAAATGTGGGGGTCACCGCGCTCATTTACCATAAAACGAGCATTTATTTCGCTGTCGAGTTTAGCGTGAAGAAAATCTCCTACGTTGCGTACGCGCAGGCGCTCATGTTCATCATGTGTGTGCGCTAATGACGCAAAAATGGTCCATAGTAAGGATACGCAATGTAATGCTGAGGAATCACCTTATTTCATCCTCCTGGAAAATTTTGCGCAACGCTCGACGCTGGAGCACTGGGTACAATCTCTAAAAATAACTTGAGAGGGATTACCTTGAGGATGAGATTTTAATGGTGAAATAACTCTCTTACCTCATCATGTCTTGATTCAAAACCCATAAATCTTTAAGACTCGGTATTGCCCATTGAGCATTGCACGCTGCGATCTTTTGGCGGCCATTTTTGTGATGTTGAAAATTCTGAGGCTTTTGTTTGTGGCCAGAATATAACTCTTTAATAACGATGGATGCCTCGCTCCCGTGAAAACCAAAAACAACAACAGAGGCGCGCGAAGCATAATGGCCAATACTGGGCCTTTAAGATGCAAGGCCAAATGATCTAAAACACAAATGAGACTGCTTTTTTTTTCATCCACTGTGACATCGTCCTTATGAGGCTAGGGACAATTTATGTTTGTAGTGTTCGTATGCCGGAAGCTCTTAGCATGGAGTTTGGTTTTCTCTCATTGCTCAGCGGTTAACAGATTTTTCACATGCGCAGGTGTAATGAACAAGTTGTGGTTTAACCAGTCCTTATCTGACGCGGTGGACAAGCCTCGACTTCATACTCAACTGGCGCCCGATCAGAATGTATCTTATGAAAAGATACCTTTCTATACTTGTGGCAAATATCGCATGTCACGCGAAATATTGGAAGGTTTGGAAAAACTTGGGCACAACGTAACTGGCGTGGAATTCTTTGCCGCGGTGCAGACAGTATTCCGAGATCCTGAAAAGGGAATATTCGCCAAGTCAGACCCGAGGAAACATGGCGCGCCCGCGGGACAACAGAACACTTGTCCCGATGGCGATGCCCAAAACTCTCGTAGCATCATGATGATTACATTCACACTCGTTCTACAGAGTGACCAAAACACTATATTAGCTAGGAAAACTAGATTTACAGTTTTTGATATGCGAAACGTTCACTGTAAACTTGAAAATGATCAGAGAAAATAATTATTAACTTTAAAAACCAGATAGACCGTAAGCATGTTGTTTGTTCAAACTCAGCCGGTCTGTTTGTGTCTCCTATCTTAATTTCTTGTAGACTAAGTTAATAAACGATATTTACGCATGATTCCGTGATTAATGAAAAACAGTTCAGCTGTGCATTTCTTCATTTCTCTTTGCTTTTGATATGGACACCATTTGTTAAAATATGTTCATTTTATCTCGTTCCCAATTTTTTAGGGTGGGTTTTGCCCCAATAGGCCTGAGAACGGGATTAGTGTTTTCATGACAATGAAGCAAGGCTGATTACTACGTAGAAAGCTTAACCTGACAACGACATGATAGAGTCCAAACTGAAAGCCAAGAATTGCAACCGTCATAGACAACTGTTTCCACCTGGTTGGGTCTCGTCAGCACAGTGTAGAAGCAGCATTACTTAAGAAGCAAAGCAATCCGCTGGTTGACCGATCTTCTATAAATGCACATGGTAACGACCTCAGATGAATGTTTGCGGATTGGTCATGTCAAGTGCAAAACGCGTGACAAGGGTTAATAGGCAAAAAGCTAAGCCAGGATATCATGTCGTTGTCGCGATAAGGAGACTACGGACAGAAAAAAAACTGTCCTGCAGAAAATACATGGCCAAACCATGTTAAAAATGAGCAGCATATCGGAACTAAACTGAAGACCTACGGTCAAAAAAATCAATTCTAAATACAATGATGCACGAGACCGCAAACGAAAAAGCTGCCGCTTTACGTATGAATTTCTTTCTTGGCAGGGCCCCTAAGGATACCAGCTTTGCAGCTGATTAGGCTACCCTGGTCAAATAAGTTGTCTTGTCTTGTCTCTGCTTGCAATTGATAATGTCTTAACTTAGAAATGAGGAAGTACATGTTGTAGATAGAATAAACAGAATGTTATGACAAGTGTTTCGTGTTAGTGTTGATTTCCACTAAACCTTCAAATTACGCAAGAAAAACCATGCTTAACACAACTTTACATTGAAAAATGAAAAGAAAATACCAGATAAATAGAAGTCTCGACTCCCAACTCACGCCTTTTGCTTTTTGCCCTCGTATCCTGTAATTGAGTAGACTCAAAACGTATCCTTGCCATTAAGCTGTGCGCTTGGTAAGCGGAAGCAAGTTTGTTGTTCAGCCGGGCCAAGCACGAATTTTCGTTGCCTTGTTTATTCATAAGTCTCGTACTCAGAGACAATTAATACATTAAATAACATTTTGGGTTCTCGTTCTTGTATGACAAAACGTAACATCTTTCAATTCTCCCTCGCTTCCCTATCTTTCAACAGAAGACTTGGAACTTCCGCTTCCCGTATTTCCTCTCCCATTTTATATCTTTCCCTTTCCATGTCCTCCTCCCCATCAACTCCCCTACCCCCTCCCCCCCCCCCACGAGAAGGTTTCATTTGACTTATAAAGAAGTTTTCTTTCATTTTAAGAGCGATCTAGGGCAACAAAATTCCAAGTGAATTTTGTCTGCCGTCTACAGCTTGTGAGGAAGTAACACGACAAATATAACAAAATATTCAAACCGTGAGTTTATTGACAGTTCTTCACCTCAAATTTTCAGTCTTACAAGGCAGGCGTGTAATTGCCTTAAGCAAGGAAATACTTACACGCATTGTTAATGTCATACAACATACACTACTGCTTAGTTACAACAAATTCAGAATTAAAATGACCTTTTGAAAGATATTTCCATTAAACTTAGCTCAGCCTACCAGTTATAATCTAAACTACCTATAACAATGATAATTATTGCCTACTAATGTCACAAAATTTACTTGTGTTACAAAACATGTCCACTAATAATTCACAGAAAATTCAACGATATAATGCCAGCCAACTTCGATAAGAATATGTTGAAAGTGGTAAAGTAATATTTTGGGAAACTGATCAGGTTACAACAGCTCGGCCTACGAGCTGTTCTGTTGAGCTCTAAACCTGAAGTAACAATATATCAACCACTAAAGAGGTAAT
>JAHPZR010037402.1:0-15000 GCA_019787425.1 Platygyra sinensis
TATGTTTCTGCAGTGTCCCAGATTTTTATCTAAAAATTAAGCGATCGAAATAAAACATTCGAAATTTAACGTCCCAAAACCTCTTTGGAAGAACAGTAATGTAATCTTTTGTACGTATTGCATGCCTATAATCTCACAAGCTGGTTATGAGTTACCGTACTTAGTGGCAGGCAAAAAGTAAATACCTGTTTCGTAATGCATCCAGTTTCAAGGCACTGGCAAGCTCAGTGCTCACAAACTGTGTCCACACATCAAACTCTGGGAAACAGTGGTCTACAAGGAGATACTCAATCCATGAGGCAAACCCCTCCTTCAGCCACAAGTGGGTCCACCATTCCTGAATTTTTCAATATAAAAAAGTTGAAATATGAACTACTGGTATGCAGTCACAAACCACGTGGTAACTGAATCCACGTGAAAAGATGGGGAATAGCTGTGTGAAAATGTGAATCAAAACCCTGAAAGGAGGCCAGTTTGGGGGTTATTTGACCCATTTAGACAATGGGAATTTTCACAGCTCAGTACATACATGTAAATTATAAATACCATGCCCATGCACATAGACTGATATTAACTGCGATTTTCTAGCGTGGGTAGATAGTAACCATTCCTCTTTTAAAACCTGATCTCCTGCTTGAAAACGTTGCATGGATCAAATCACTTTGTATACACCCTCTTTACAGTAGATTATACGCCTCCATTAACTATGATTATACCAAGGGAGTATTTCTTTGAGATTTCAAAGAAACAGATGAATCCTCATTGCCAAGAGTGGATTCATCAGTTCCTTTCTTGGACCACGATCTTGTTCGTCATAATCCTAGATCTCTAATCATGATACAGAACATTCCAAAGAATTTAGCCCTTAAGTTCATCTATGATCTTGGGCGTTTTGTGATGTGGCCAATCACTAATTAAATTAATGACATCATCTTAGTGCCTCTTCACTGTTATACTTTTTACCAGCTCTTGCAACATCACCACTTCTTGCTGTGGTACATGCAATAACTGGCAAAACCAACAACAGCTTTAGTGTAAGTGTCAGTGTTAATGCTAACAAATCAACAGATTTTTACCCAGCTATACATATCCCAAGCTACAGATACTAATCATAAACTGGCAAACCAACAATCCGGCAATTTTCAGTACTGACAAACTGCGCGTCTTGTTCCCAGGATTTCATGCAGCCATTTTTTTACGGCAGTTTATATATGGTCTGACTTGACAGACTAAGCGAAGGAGGGACTACTCATAACAAAACTATTTTCCTGTAGTGAGTGTTTACGTTGTTTCATCCACAGTCAACAAAAGATTTGCACACCTTTACACTAAAATATTTGAATGATGAGAGGCTATCTTATATTGAACAATCATGCAATGTACATGGTAACTTACCACTGTGACCTACAACAAAAAAGAGAAGAAAAGAGGTTAACAAGATTTCACACTACATTATTATTATTTTTTAATATCAGGATCAGTAAAGTGTTTTTCAGCGCTGTTACATGTACATTATGCAATTAGATTCTCATTCACCTCCTCCTATCCAAAAATACCCCCCCCCTTTCCCCCTTTCCCCCACTGCCCTTCAATAACTCACTATACCCACCTTTCCTGCCCCTCTGAATACATGTAAGCCTGGCAGGCATTTGTCTGAATCCTAATTACTGGAAACAATAATTATTAATTACAGTAACATTTTAAAAAAGATTATTAATTACCAGATTTCCAAACCACATGTGAGCAAGTTCATGACCTAATAAGAGCAATTACAGTCATTTTAATTTACATGCATGACTCTTGACAAATGAGCATGCAATTGCATTCCCTCAGCTAGTATAAAAAATATAATTTTGCATTGCGCGAGTAGCTGATTACCCTTTAAAGATCAGAAAGCGGCCGATACCGTCAGACGTCAGCTTAACGACCTTGGAAGCAAAATAAACATTAGTTTCCAACCTGTGTTTCTTAGTAAGAAGTTAGAGGACGAAATCAAGATCACAGAAAAGAAGCCATCAATAATTAACCAACAACGTGTAGTTTATCAGTTTAAATGTAGTTTTTGTGATGAAAACTATATTGGTTTTACGATGAGGCACCTACACGAACGTTGTGAGGAGCATAAATTTAATTCGTCTAGCATCAAGAAACATTTCAATAATCAACACGATTGTTTGCCTGATAATATCAATCAGCACTTTACAGTCTTACGAAAGTGTAAGACTAAACAGGACTGTTTAATTTATGAAATGCTTGCATACATTAGGGAATTGTCACCCTCTCTTAATGTCCAAAGCAACTCGATCAAGGCAATTAGTTATTTGTATAACATTTTTTACAACACCCAGTATGCAAATTATGCTTTCCATCTATTTAAACTCTAACACTTGTAAGTATTTATCACTTGACAATGGAGTTACGATGACTTTGAAACGTCGTGAAAATATAAATCTAGTCAGTTTCATTTGTCTTTCTTTCTTCAAAGTTATAAGTTTTTCTAAGCAACTGCTCATAAAATTTTGCATAAACCACCAAATTAATCAAGTCAGTACTGCATTATAATATAAACTCACCAACGATTAGTGCCACATACTGTTTAGCTGCAGCAGATGAGTGTTTTGGATCTATCAACAAGCAGGTCTCCCTTAAATTTAGAAAGAAAGAAAAAGGTACCTTAAAGAAAAACACCATTTCGGATGGCTTAAATTAGTCTAGATACATGTGTGGTAGTTTTCACTTCTGAGGATAGATAGTTTAAATTTGTTTACTTTACAGAGTTGTAAAAATGGCCTATATATATGTAAACGGAACATTTTAACACTACTGTGGAACATCAAAAGTTTGTGATATAGCTCTGTGCATTCATTAATTAACATACCTGTAGGTAACCAAACCCCAGTTTTCCATAGCTCCTGGGATCAAATAAATAAAGTTTTCATTTAGCACTGAAAATCTGCATTCTGTACCATTAAATCACACAAATAATAACATCATTTAGATTATAAATAAATTATTTTTGTCAATGATTCCTTACATTAATTTAAACTAAAATTAAATCACTTCTTGATCTATACATAATTCATGTATTAATATGGTTAGATAAACAAAGCTGTGGCCCTCGGAGATGCAGGGAGGACTCCCAAATAATAAAATTGGGAAATGCTCATTGGAAAATATGAATTATGACATTTAAGTTACAAAGGATCATATAAGGCTTACCTATAACAAAGTCTTGAATAGCAATGAGGTCAAGCTTGGGCAATAAGTAGCCAATACCAAAATACTCTTTGTAAAAAGGCAGGCACTTCCGTGCAACCTAGATATTGATAACAATAAAAGATTACATAATTACAGTGGAACCTCGCAAAGGCAACCATCCAAAATGTCATGCCTAAGTGGTCGCTATGGGAGTTGGTCACTTACAATCTGAGCATATAATGGGTCAAACTTTTTCCTCATCTGAATATGATAACTGCAGAGCCTTAACCCATGTGCCAAAGCTGATGATGTGTTTTATTGACGTAAAAAAAGTCACTTTCGAGAAAAAAATTTGGTTCTTCCCACTGGGAAATTTCTGTTTCTTGAACTTGAATGTACTATCCAGGAATACGATAATGTTACAACAAGTCTTATTATCCATTATTAATTTTCACTCTATTACCTGCCGAGTATGTAGTTGCATATGCAAGGTTAAAAACAATGGAAAATTCCAAACTTTAGAGCTATGTGTAGTCGTTTACATGTTTCAAATACAGTGATTTGACTTGGAAACTTCTGTATTTTTGGAAACTGGTCGCTGAGGAGAGGTGGTCACTTACAAAGAGGTCGTCGCAACTCCAGGTGGTTCAACTGTATTAGATTAAGGTAACACGGTACAGGTCTTAACAACCTAAGAGGGAAGGCTAAATCTCCATTAACGCTATAATGAAAACTCATCTGGGCTCAGTAGCATCATGGGTACATTTTGCACTCCCCCTTGCAGTGTGGGATATTGCATAAGTGCGTGCATATGATACAATACATCTTAGGGTGTCTCCCAGCATTACATTCATTACATTCCCTAACAGCTTTATATACATGTACACAAGTCTTGTGGAGAGAGAGCCGGCTGTCTTACCTTTGAACACAATGAACTTAGGATTCAGCCAGTGACTCAAAACCAGATCACTCAATGTTAGTGCCAGTGGACAAGCCAACAATCGAGATTACCTCCACCTGTCAGGAACTTTTGAAGCCTATTGGCTAATACAATGGACTAAAAATTTAACAACTTTACTGCACATATATCAGCTTACCTCTAAAGCAAACTGTCCTTGGCTAGCTTTTCCTTTTGCAGCATACACCCTGATATTCACATCATCAGCATCTTTTCCTTCGACAAAATCAAACTCCCCGACAACAAATGCCACCAGATATGTAGACATGATGGGAGATCTGGCAAACTTCACCTCTTTTAGGGAAGCATCATCAATGTAATCATTCTCTTCTGTAACATTCTGAAAATGGAAAGTTAGCCATTAGTTTCTAATCAAAGTGCCTATATACAGATGTAGATGTAGTAAAAAATAACTGCTGCTTATTTGATGGGCTTTTCAACGTAAAGAAGAATGGCATTTTCCTTTTTGAAATTTATATCTTTTTTCATTTTGGAAATAATTATAATGTTTTTGTATATATGCCAATGAGGAACATGATGATGTCATAAATAGTTCCACTTAAACAATAATTAAAATACTGAATCAAGAATATCTCCAGAAATATTGAAAGAGTGTTTTTCAAACTTGGCACTAGAAATGAACATCAAAAAAAGAAACAGAATGACACATACTATGTTGTTGCAATGGCAACACTCATGGCTCCAATCTCTTCCTGTGAAAATCCAAATATCTCCATTTGCAACCTTTTAAAGTGGGACAGAGGGTCTTTCTTGGAACACAACCACCTGGTTTTTTTGAGAGTGAATGATATTATATTTTGTGTGAGACAAAACCTGGGAATTTTAGTCTTAAGACAAGATCGGCTGCATATTACTGTTGACATGGCAACAGCATGACTGGTGTCATGTTGTTTTCTTTGTGATGTACATATCTGGTGTCAAGTTTAAAGAACACTGCTTTTATTAATATTTGTTTAGAGATATCCTTGATTGAGTGTTGTACCATTTTAGTGGAACCACTTATGACGTACATGTGCATGCATGTGTGATGTGTGATGTGTGATGTGTGATGTGTGATGTGTGATGTGTGATGTGTGATGTGTGATGTGTGATGTGTGATGTGTGATGTGTGATGTGTGGTATGTGATGTGTGTGTGATAGCTGACTCAGGCTAGTCACATTCATCAACAACAAGGTATTAGAATGCTATTAAATATTGTTTAAAACAATAATATTACAATAATCTGTGTACTTCAACTTAATTACCATATTTGATAAAGCTACTCTGTCCTTGGGAACAATCAAGGTGATGTCAAAAGTGGCACGAATTGTGGGTTCATCCCAACAAGGAAATGCTCGACGTGCACCTGTTGGCTGTAAATTAAAATACACACAAGTTTAGCATGTCACATGCACATAGAGTGGAATCTCTCCGTGTCTGAGTTGACAGTACATCTACACCCTAAAGGAGACCTGTCTAGCTGTGGTTCCCACTTTAATTGACCCCTTAAGATACTGCTTTGAGAAATGGATAGGCAGGGAGTCTTTTACATGTATTATTCAGCTTTTCAAATGACAAGGGGTGGATCCATGAATTCCTGAAATGAAAGTGAGGGGTGGACTGTTTTAAGGCAGGAGATCCAGCAATCTCTAAATGAGCTTTTTTGAAGATCTCTGCAGAATTATTATATTGCAATTTACTAAGATTAATAATTCAGAAGGCGGACTTATTACTAATCATGTTGCAAGTCTCGTCTTCCTAATTAACTATATTCAGGCCATCTGATAGGATGTGGAAAAAAATGGAATTTATTATGTGGAATTTTCGGCAATATTATGCTGACGAAAGTGACGATTATACGGAAAAGATGCCAGATTATGCGGAAATTTCTAAAGTAAATAAAAACTCGGTTCCCTTGGGTTTTTTAACATATAAAATACACTTATAATAAACGTTTTACCAAGAATTTTAGTCCTTTATGACATGTTTGAACTTTTGCTGCCATTCATGGACAGGTATTTCTTAGTTCAACGCAGTTTTTCCATAGTTTTTGTTGTTAAGTTTGTTTGAAGCTTAGTAACCAGGCATTAAATCGGACGAGGAAAACTGGACACCGGAAATCCCAAACTAGAACCCAGGACCATCAAAGACACATGGAATGCCTGGAGGTTTAAAATTGTTTACGAAAAAAAAGGCGTGTTTCTCGTTTTGGGGAGGTTGAAAAACTTCTTTTATTAAATTAAAATGATCAATCTCTTCGCTATTTTTGCTTCTGAGGATGGACTAAGCAGTTGCTTTCTTGCTTCTATGTAGCAATTTTCTAGTTTTATGCGGAAAAATGCCCCAAGAATGCGGAGGATGCGGAAGTAGGCGAATTATGCTGATCCGCACCACCATATCCTGTCAGATGCTCTGTATATTTGTTCTACTCTTCATTATAAGCCAGGTTGATTTTTAATATATATTTAAAGCCTTTTTTAAAACAACATTACTGAAAGAATCAATGTTCTTAATATCAACAGGTAGACTGTTCCACATAGTCGCCCCTTTTAAGGAGCGACTACGTGGAACAGTCTATACACCAGCTTCTTGGAGAGTCCAGGACCATATGCCACTTGGAAAATGTTTCCAATTTCACCCTATAAAATACCATGTCCAGCATTCCCGCAATGGGTAAAACATACGTTGGCAGCTAAACCATAGTGGCCTTGAATCACTGTTCATCAGACAATATCTCACTGGATGTTAATATTATTAACAATAATTGTTAAATGCACCTCAAAGTGTGTAACAGCACAGAACTTCTCATTTCCATCCTCTCCTGTATATTTACATCGGTAGAATCCTTTTAATTTGTCATTCAGTTCTCCTGTAAAATTCAGGGACAGCAATCCTCTCCCCATGGGAAGAGGTGAGGGAAAGCTAACAGTAACTGTTTCATCCCCAGTGCAGTGCGAGATGTTTGAAGAATGGTAATCTATCAAGCAAAAATGCCATCCACTGTCAACATGTGAATTCTCCTTTAGTTAATTTATTTATTATTATTTTTTTTTTTTTTTTGCATTCATTTAGTAGTACAGACTAATACACAGTCTTGACCCCTAGGGGTCTTTCTTCTTCCTGCCTCTTGGAGTGAGTGAGAGAGAGGAAGGGCAAAAGTGGGAAGAAGTGAGACCTCACACAGATATCACTTTTCCAAATTCTCTGAAATTTCTCCCCTTAGCAGATACTGTAAATATAAAATGCCAAATATAGTACTTTAAGCAGAGCTCTTCAGCCTCTCCTTACAGCATTTTTTCCCATGCATCCATCATAATCTTCAACTGATCAGTTTTCAAGTTAGAGTTTTCACCTTCTTCATTTTGAAAGAAAAACAATCATGTTGCCTATAGTAAGCAAGCGACTAAAAAATAATGTTTCTTCCAGCCTTCTGTGTTCTTGTGGGTATTACATGTAAATCAGTGGAGCTATAATTTCAATACAGAGTTTCCTTTAAGGGGTCAGTTTTCCCAGAATAAAATTCCCTGACTTTTTCTCCTTGAAGAATGCTTTTCCCCTGACCATTCCCTGACCTGTACATGACAACCCTGCCCTCAGTTCCACACACAACCATGAGGCTGCCACATCTTTTCTCAGTGAGCTCCTTATTTTAATAATAAAATAATATTGTTACGATCTTTATCAGTAAGCCAGAAAGGACTGATACTAGCTGTCGTTCCTCATTAGGGCCAAATTAAAAGTGTTATAAAATGTCATTAATTAATACTTTGCCAGAATCGTGGGAGGCGTGGTGGCCTCAGGGAGTTAGTGCGCTGAAGTCCGGAGCAAGCAGTCTGGGTTGACTTCAAGCTCTGGCCAGGGACATTGTGTTGGGTTCTTGGGCAAGGCACTTTACTCTCACAGTATCTCTCTTCACCCAGGTCCAAGGTGTAACAAATGGGTCCCAGCAAATTTAACTCTGGGGGATAACCCTGTGACAGACTAGCATCCCATCCAGGGGGAGTTAAGAAATGCCAAGTCGCTTCACGCTACTGAAATTGGGATAAGCTCTGGACTGATAAGCCACTTAGCATGTATGCAGCCTCAACCTAACTACAAGGATCCTGATGATCTATTAGATTATTGTACTCACTTAGCTCTCCAACAGAAAAACTGGCTGACTTGACAGTAATATCCAAACTGTTGATGACTACTTTATTGGTTTCCTCCCTCACCTACATTGAATTGTTAATAATTAGAAAAAGAGAAATGAAACAACCTAATAACACAACGAGCATATTAAATGCTGCCTAGCATTTTTTAAGGGAGCGGGGACGCTAAATGGAAAAACTGAATCAGCCCCTAGGCCTCCCCATTAAGGACATTGCCTACAACTGTACTAAATACATTACGGTTTTTGCCCCAGACTAGAACCATGCAGAAAAAGGAGACCTTTGTAAGGGCTAAAATTAGAATCTACAGAGAAAAATAACAATTGTTGGGGTAGCCACAAATTTTAGCCTGTTGAATTCGATTCTCGGCAAAAATGCTGACACCAGAGTTTTCCTGAAAGGAAATGATGTTTCTTCAAAACTTTCCCTAGAATTCACCTTTACATACAGAAAAGCACTCAGACACATTTCTAAAAATCTTAAAACTACTTGGTAAAAGGTAAAAAAAAAAAATTGGTATGTATTAATGGCAAAATTATTGCAAACGCTTTAAGCAGTTCTCTAATAGCCTTCCCCAGGTTCAGCTAAAATACAGTCTACTTCTTTAATTCTCACAACTAGAAACTAATCATGTGTTTAATACGCTTGTCACTTCCATTTCCAATGCTGAAAATATTTTTTTTCTTTTTTTACAGGACGTGTCCTTTGAAATCTTCATTTTGGTCGGCCATCTTATCAATTTGACCGGACCATAATGATGACTAAACCAGGATTTTTGGTCACCAAAGATGAAATGTAAGCACTGCATCGGGGCAACGGTATCGGTCACAATTTTGTAGAAGCCCTTTAACAATATCTCTAACCAAATTTAATGGATGGACAATAATTTCAAAAGAAGAAATCAAAACTTGTTACGCAACATGTTCAGACATCATGTCTGATCATGTGAAATTGGCCAGACATATTCAAAATTTGGTCAAACAAATTGTCTGATGACTGACTGTTATCTCCAGTACTCCATTTCACAAGATAAAATGTACATGTATGGATTAAACCATGCTTTTTTAAAAGTTATTGAAAACTGCTATGGTGCCTCTCAGATTTTTTTCCGTAAGTAACAACGTTTGGGCCTCTTGCACTTGTTTTGCTTGTGCACTATGCGATCTACAGGGACATTATAGCATTTACAGCACTAGTTGGATTTCAGTATAATTTTCAACAGACAACAGCTCTAGAGTTTTACAGCTGGAAGCCATTTTAACAGTTAGTGGTTAGCAACTGTGCTGCTATTTTGGTATGCATGTTCATTACACTTGATTTGGTCACAGTGAGAGAATTTTGCTTCTCATTTCAGTTGCATACTTGGTGCAATGGTTGACTACGTCAATGTCACTCCTAGTGAATATGTTGGTTAAACTATGCCTTGCGCGATGCGCAGAACGTGTGTGGGCACTAACAATAGAAGGCAACGTCCTTTATGCTGATTTTCACTTGTCAGAATCATAGTACTTTGACCCAGGCCCCTGCTTTGACCCAGACACTGACTCCACATATAACCAAGACGACATTAAGGGACTTCCTCCCTGGACTTCTCCTATAGTCACTCCCGACTCACTCCTCACCACACCCCGCCTCCACCCCTCCCCACCCCACGCAGGTGGGTAAACGCTCGTCTGAATGTGCACGACAGAAAAAGAAGCCTAAAATATGCAGACGCCAATAATCAAGAGTCAGATAGGTTTCTTTTTTACTCGATACTGTTATCCTACCTCCACATCGATAACTTCTTCCCCGGTGAAGGTAAATTCCGTAAGATTTGGCATTAATGTCAGTTTGTAGTTCTTTGGAACCACATTTGCGGGAAGTCGATTAAAGTGTTTCTTTGCCGAGGTCATTCTTATCGTAGCAATACTAAAACGGGCCTTAGAGGACACAAACAGCAGCAATCTAGCTCCCACAAACGTCGGAGATCGAAACGCGGCAAGAGGTAGTATTTTGGCGGTATTATACTTTTCTTGGTGTGAGTGGAGTAAGCCTGAACAACTGGATCTTGCCTCCAGTGCTGCCTGTCGATGCCAACCTGCGGAGCCCTGGCGCGAGGAAAAGGTGGCCCTTGATCCGAAAGAATTTATTTAGTACACACCTCACCTGCTGCAGGAGCCGTTCGGTCCGTTCCATTTGATGTCCAACAGCAACATTTACCAAGTTTGCTAATCGTTAGTTCCTTGTTCCTAGGTTTAAAACATTCACGTCCCCAGAGCCTCCGTTTCTTTTGGTCACGTGCTCGTCAACGGAATTTTAAGGCGAGTAGCACTGTGAGGACGAGAATGTGTTTAAAAATGATTTCCAGTCCGTGCTGCACACTCTCGAGAGTTTGTTCACGTTTTTTATGTTTGTTTGTTTGTTTGCCTCATGTAAGACATCACAAATTGTAAACATTTCCAAACTACTTTTTATGTCACGATTTTTACATGACAAATATACTTGATCGAGTAGATGGCAAAAAATTTTATATGGCAAATACACTTGATCAAGTAGATGCAGGAGCCATACTCAGGGACGGAGACCGTAAGTCTTAGGATGCGCGCGGACCCATGATATGGGACAATTTTTCTATTTTTAGAACAAATTGCGCCATCCTGACGTCATATATCCGCGCTGATCCACGCACGTGTCTTGGCTCTCGCGTGGATGTTGTCACGTTCACGGTGATGATGGTGAGAGCTGCGAGATTTTCTTCCCGATCACAGTGATGACAGGGAATAAGGCAGAGAAGGAACCAGGGCTCTTCTATGGACTTTTATGCCCTGATTTAATGGAAAAGGTGTGTTTTTCAGGGTCGAGAATTTCTTTAATTTCGTGCTGTGAATGAATAAAATCCGCTCGCCGGCTAGTTTTTCCCGTAAACTTTTGTGTTTGTTTTGTAGAGAACAGTTCTGTAAGAAAACTGTTTACTCCAGTATCGAGTTAATTTGTGAGTTTGCCAAACAATGCTTTATCACAATCAAAACCTGTGTTTGATAGTTTCTTGTTGTTTCTGCTCGTTTGGCGAGTTTGCAAAAGTTTTTTAAAGGCAAGTCTGACGCGCATAGTGTAGCGCGTGCACTTTCAAGTCCGAGTCGGTGTTTTCAGATTGTGAACAAATCGTGAAAAAGATTTGTGTCGTTGTCTTTTGTGCTGAGATACTACAACAATTTTCACCAACGTTCACCAAGAGGCTACTAACATCATGTGTGTTTCTTTCACATAGTGAACTTTACACCGCGAAAATAAAATAGACAAGAAGTTTTGACTCAATCGAAACCTTTATTCGAGTTCGTTAAAAGCGTCATCGTAACTTTTCTGATTATTTCTGCTGTATTCACTAATTTTCAGCTAAGCTTTTAATGATGTTCTCAAACATTAGTCAACCCTAAACATATTCAAAAACTAGAGATATTATATGAGTTCGATGTACGTTTTCAAACCAAAGTACGAAGTCTAATTTGTCATGTTTTTACTATTTACTAGCTGTGCAAAACACGCACCGGCGGGCGCTCTCAGTCATCGACAACAGACAATTTATTGGATTTTTTCACAAACACAACTAAGCAGCATCTACGGACATAAACCTTTTGTCACTTATTGGGCCTAAACTGCTATATCCAAACATATCCAACTAGTTTTTTTTTCTCTGTTATGGAGAAGCTGTTAATCATCTTCATGTGTAAAATTTAGATTGGAGTATCGATGGAGTAATATGAAGTTCTTGTAAAAGGAGCAGCCGAACTCAACTTGATCAGCGATATAAAGCGGGACATACCTAAATTCGGCACTGTCTTCACTCAAACTGGAGCAACTTACGGCGAAAATACTTAAGGAAAATTCCAACAGTCATAAAGGCGTTGAGTTGTGGGCCAAAAGCATAAACGATTTCGGGAATTTCGGACGCCATTTCCCCTGCGCGACATCCGCGAAAATCCTCGAAGCAATGTACGCGCGTGTGCCGCAGGCGATGGCGCAATTTGTTCTAAAAAAAAATTGTCCCATATCATGGCGTCAACCCCAATACTAGAAATGGCGCGCGTTTACGGTCTCCGTCCCTGATTATGGCTCCTGCTGCACACTGATAGTCTTCATCAGGCGATTAGGTCGACTGGTTACGCGTGACCTTTGGATGCTCCAGAATGCTCCGCTGTGATTGGTTGACTTTCAGTAGCTGAGACTGGTGCATGTCGATCCTTGCTGTTTCGGTGTGTTGTTCCCTCAGCGGTCCGCTGCCTTACATTTCTCCTCCTGTGGTTGTGTTTTTGTTTGTGGTCATCCATGCTTCCGAGATATCTATTTCACTATCCCTGTTGATGTTGTTAGGGTCAAGTCGAATGTGAATCGCCTCTTTGACCCTACGTGTGTACCAATGAGGATCACGATCGATAAACTTGACTGCGTTACAAAGTGGGTTGTGTTCCGTGTTTTTAGCGTATTCTGAATCGGCGGGGGTCCGGGTTCGGGCAAGTTGGATGTCTCGCTCATTTTCTTTGATTCTGTCTTGCATAGATCTTCCGGTCTCACCGATGTACGCTTTACAGCATTCAAGGGAATCCTGTAAACCACATCATCTTGTTTTGCGGGCTCGACAGCGTCTTTCGGTCATACTAGAGGTGATGTTAATGTAACCCCGACTTGGAAACAGCGGGTATGCCTTGTTGTTGAAGGAAGCGGGAAAGTTGTTTGGCTAAGCCTTTGCCATAGAGTAGACTTGTATTTGATCGTGGGCTCAGCACTGGTACTCGATTTTCCGGCCTAGGCGATTTTCTGCAAGAAAGAAAGAGGGTAATCATTCATACATAAAATTCATACATACAACCTTTATTTCTACACTACAAAAATTCAATGCTTGCACGCTTGTGGGGTCTTGCACTAAGTAAAAAGATAGAAATGCTAGAATTAAAGGAGAAAAGTCAGTCTTGTAAAGATATAGTCTTTTAAACTGAGACAATAGTTACAGCATAACCAACTCAACCGGGGCCACCCAACCTTTTTCTGCCAATCACAAGCACAAAGGAATCATAGTTTTTTTCATTTCGGACCAATCACAAATGAGGGACTTGCGGTGAAAAGTTGTTTATTTGCATCAAGGAAAAGACAGCTAAATATTTTCTGTTAGGCGCCACGAATCTTCAAGACTAAAACGGACCAAACACAAATACATTTATCCAATGATGGCTTGACTGTTCTCTGGGATGATATCCCAGTATACTTAAGAAATCTAAATGTCTTCAATTTTGCAAAAGAAAAATAAAACTTCTGATCTGCTGTCAGAACGACAGTCTGAAACCTTGTCCTAAAATCTTCCCTTCCTCTGTAATACATTTATTTATTTCTTTTTTAGTCCTGTTCTCCTTTTTAACTCGTGAAGCCCATGCGCAACACGAGTTATCGTGAGTTGTGGGCAAATGTGTCGCTCGATTGATGGGCTGTAAACTTTATGCAAATGAGGTACGCTTGCGGCTTATATACCAGTCAATTCCAAAACCGCCCATCCCCCCCCCCCCCCGGGCAACCCCCGGGCATTTGACTCGCGTTAAGCTCCGTACAGTGGGTGTAATTTGACCCAAATGAGGCCCGCCCGGTGGGGCATTTGACTTTCCTGTCAAAGCGTCTGTCAGCGGTCGAAAACAAAAGGATTTCGCAATTCTTTGATTCAGCACGTAAGCTGCGTTGACGGGTCATTGCTCTTGCCTATTCCACGTGGGTTTTTCTGTTGTTGCCGTTTTATATAGTTATATCGTGAAATATGCCTTTGTTTAAAGCGTGGAGCGAAGACAAGCTGAACAAGAAATTCGTAGTGGCTGAAAATTTTGCCGAACTTGTTTCCAAAAGTAAGCGATTCTGTTTATTTCCAAAGGTAAGAGATTCTGTTTTCCCTGGAGGGTGGGGGATTTGACCCTCTTTGAAGCTCTAACGGGTGGGGCATTTGACCGTCTAAACTGGCAACATAGCGGGAAATTTGACCAAAATTTTTCAAAAAAGTCAAATGCCCCGGGGTTTGCCCGGGGGGGGATGGGCGGTTTGGGAATTGACCGGTACATTACTTTTAAATTGCTGTCTATTTTGATTAAAATAAGCTGTTTTAAAGGTCGAAATTAAAAGATATAAGTTAAAAAAGACTCGGCTATCGAAAATGAGAACATCGAAAATCGTAAAATCGATTAGATACGGTGGCCGAGAGTGGCCATTAAAAGTAAAACATTCAAATTCGAAAATCGATTTCCAGAAGTTAAAATTCTAAACTGAAAGTCGATTTGTAAAGTGAAAACTTTAAATTCAAACTCTTTAAATGCAAAATTCATTTCCATAATTGGAAATTTTAAAGCCATAATTGACATTGGACAATTTCGAATTCGCAGTTGCGAAAACGCAATTCTCAATTCTCAATTTCCACTTTGACCACCCCCCTCCCCCCTCCCCTAACTTTTTTCTTCGGAGTGTGTACTGGGGCGAATATTTCCCGAAGTCCGCCATTTTTTTTGTCAACAGAGGATCATCCACGACGTGAATCATTAAAAAGTTGTCACTGGCCTACACGACTCCCGCTGTTCGCAAGTGTAGTTTCTTTGCCTTTAGTGTTTGGATCTCACGGTAAAATGAGGTTGACTAGCATGCACGACTCCTACGGTTCTTGACATTTGTACCTTTGCCGTTCTCTAGTT
>JAHPZR010037402.1:20000-22500 GCA_019787425.1 Platygyra sinensis
ACGGTGCCCGTTAGATTTCCCCCCCCCCCCCAGTAAGTAAGGCATTTGCGTACTTGTGCGAGCACTTGTTGGAGATGGTGGCAGACCTAGCGGAACTCTTGCTTTGTAGACCCAGGACACTGTGATTATTTTATCGATTTTCTATTGATTTTTATTGAATTGATTGTGTATCAATTTGATTCATATCGGACGAGCTTGAGGGAAAATGGTGATACTGGTCCTAGGCTTACACGTGTGGTGGACAGTTTCCCTCATTCCACGCTCTTGCATTCACCCTCGCTCCTTACCGAGAAACCTAAGGCCTGTGGACTCTGTCCCAGGTTTCGCAGGTCTTTTCCCGCTCCGGGAACTGTCCGAACCGAGGACACCATATTGTTTTTTTCACCCAGGCGCCGCCATCTTGAATTCTTAGCTCGGCTCCTGATTGGTAAATTTTCTTAATGACAAGCAAAACAAAAACAAAACTCGTCTGTCATGTTTTTGGAAATCCAGTTTTCGGATTGTTGGAGAGCCCTCACTTGGTACAAAATCCCGCCCTCTGATTGGTTATCGCCCAAATGAGCCACTATTGTTACTGTTACCCTTGAATTAAAGCAAAATTGTCTGCGGCTTACCCCCTCTGTGTAGTTTTTTTTGCTTATTTTTGTAAAATTTTTTTTTTTGCTGTATAATATTTTATGTACAAAGCAAAATAAATGGTTGTTATTGTTGTTGCAAATAACCAAAGTAAATTTTTCTCAAAGTCTGCAGTGAAATTCGTCGGATAAGCGAAAAGGATGTGTTCCCTAAACGGTCTGCAGATAATGTTTAGCGGTCGACACTATTGCACTGAATCTTTGTCGCACTGTTGATTTCCAAACCTTCGAAAAACTCTGTGAGTCTAACAATTTTGTTATAATGTAATTCTAAAGGATTAATCTTCGACTTTTACCTAAATCGAAAGAAAAATAAGTGATGAAAGAGAAATAAGTATAAGTTACTGTGTCCGTAAGCTTAACTGGCAGAGTGCGCCGTCCCAAATTAAAACTTTTAGGAATTATGCAAATTATAACCCAGTTCATTTTGCGAGGATCTGCAAGGTTTCTGGTCTAATGCCTCTATTCCCATTGCGTCTGTGTCCAGTGTGGATCAGCTGTGGCACGATTTCAGGACTGTCTTTGATTTGGTTGCTGATTGTCACGCTCCTGTCATACAAAGACGTGTAAGAGGGGTAGATAATTAAAGTTGGCACGTCAAAAATCCAAAATCCATCGCTACAAACGCACTCATTTGCATACTTTAAAAACACCTCTAAAAGCTTCTAAACCGCGCCAAAAAGTGATATTTCCTCTTCCTCGTGTGTTTAATTTAACATTCTTCGTTAACGTGTTTTGTTTACTTATTTCTCAGCCGTTTTGCTTTACAAGAAGCTTTTCTGTGAAGTGGGACGCTTGTTAAACAGGACATGGCTGGTTGGGGCGGGGAAGGGGGGCACACTTCTGCAGACAATTTCGCTTAAACCTTAAACGAACAACGCATGTTTTCGATAAATGGTGTCTTTTTCTTTTCACTACACCTTTTTACTACTACTACTACCACCACCACCACCACCACCACCACCACCACCACCACCACTACTACTACTACTACTAATTCAACTTTATTTACATCTTTGAAAAAACCTAGCTACAATACTTTGAAGAAACTTATGCTAGTTTACAATACTCTTAAATAACTAGTTTACAAAGCGTTAAAACATGAAATCCTAAATGCAGTATTAAAAACTTTTTGGCTGCTCTAAAACTCTGTGAAAGTAATCTACTGATCTCTGCAACGATCTCATTGCCACACGTGAATAAACAACACGAGCCTCGGCATGAAAAACATGTACATTTTGAAACGCGACTAGAAAGCTGACCGAGATGGCCATCACGGTTAAACAAGTTTAGAAATATTATCTATAAGTATGTAGAACAATCACAAATCTAAAAGAGCTATTCCCAATAAACAAAAACGTATCATCGATAAAATGTTTATGAAATGGCTGCCTCTGAATTTTGTATATCAATGTCTGCATTAGTTAAGTCCATTTAACGTCTCCTGATTGTTCTTGACTCTCTTAAGGATAATGGCACGATAACGTGTTCCTTTTTCTTTTTTCAATTACAAATAATGCGATGTCTCCACAAATTTTATATGACAATGTTCTAAATGCTCGACACTTTCTACCTGTCAATTTTTTGCCGAGTATCAGTTTTACAAACTATGTTTCGAGCTACCGAAAAATGTAACGTGGACCGATGAATAGCGCGCGTGATTAGCACGAGTACAAGCATAAATGAGGTAAGATTGGCGCATCACATCTCTTAAACGAGAATGGTGACCTATTATTTTTATTGTATTTTTCGAAACAGTGCTTGGTAGAGAACATTCAGAGAAAGTTTCAAAAAATTAATCGGTAACTTTTATTTCTGAGGAAGGACGCTGCCGTACTAAATACAAAGGTTTTTGCGCCATAGCT
>JAHPZR010037404.1:0-18251 GCA_019787425.1 Platygyra sinensis
CAATTCCTGATGAAACTGGAAAAGAAGTATCAAGAGATATTCAAATAGATGAAACTAAATATACTCAATTAGTTCCTGAATTTCATAATACTTATTTTGAGGAAGTTTATGAAGTTTTAAGTAAGCGTTTTAAACTTGGAAGAGTAAGGTTGTTATTAAAGGAACCTAGATCTACACTAAGCTGGCATAAAGATCCAGAACCAAGATTACATGTACCAATTATTACAAATCCAGGTTGTTCAATGGTTATAGAAAACGTAGCAAAACATTTACCTGCAGACGGATCAGTTACCATCACAAATAATAGAAAGTATCATAATTTTTTCAATGGTGGAGAACAAGATAGAATACATTTAGTTGCTTGTGTTTTGGAAAATCCGTTTAATTAACTAAGCCCCAAACATTATCTATTTTAATCCAACCTTTGATTTTTTTTGGTTTTAACTTTGCACCATTCGCCTTCACATTTTTGAACTATTAAAAGCCGACCTTCTTTAATTTTCGCTATAGGTTTTGAAAAATTGGAAGGATTTTTAAATAAAATTTTATCTTCTAAAGGAATTATAGAATTGATTTTTTTAATTGAGACCAATGTATCCATCCACTATTATTTTTAGAATCTATAATTCTTCTCCAATTTTCTTTCTTATCAATTTGTTTTATTGGTAAATGAATTTTTTTATATACAAATTTAATTGGTGACTCAAAACTTGGACCATATCTTACGTTTACTTTATTTTTTTTTAAAGAAAGAAATATTTCTTCTGAAACTACATAAGATGGAACTAAAAGCCAAATAAATGTTAAAAAAAAAATTTTTTTATCATTATTTTTTTTTTAAATTTAACTTTTCTAAAATTAAGATTTATAGGTCTATAATTAATATTTGATTTTTCAAGTTTTGACCAATTTCCATTATCATTTTTAAAGCTTCATTTGCTTGGGTAGTGCCTACTACTGATGCGGTTGTACCCAGAACTCCTTCAAATTCACAATTTAAAATATCATCAGAAATCTCTTTTTCTTGGTAAAAATTTTTTAATGATGCTGTCTTTTTATTTTGAAGTCAAATGTAAATATATGACCATCAAATTTGCTTATAGCACCAGTTACTAATTTTTTTTTTAATTTCATACAGTAATCATTAATTAAGAATTTAGTTTTAAAATTATCAGTACCATCAACAATAAGTTCATAATTTTTAATTATCTTTTCAATATTATTTTTGTTGAGTCTTGATTTGTAAGTTTTAATTTTTGTAAGTGGATTTATTTCTTTTAGTTTATTTGCCGCTACACTAACTTTTGTTTTTTTATATCTTTTGAATTAAATAAACTTTGTCTATGAATGTTTGAAAGGTTAACAATATCATTGTCTATTAAGCCTATAGTACCAATGCCAGCTCTTACTAGATTTTCTGCAGCAGGGCAACCTAAGCCACCTAATCCAACAATTAAAACTTTAGAGGACATAATTTTCTTTTGTCCTTTAGCACCTATATCTTTTAAAACTAATTGTCTTGAAAATCTTTCTACTTGAGATTTGTTTAAAGTATTTTTCATTTACCAGTTGATCCAAAACCTCCCTCACCCTTATAGACTCTGGAAGTTCTTTTGTTTCCTCTAATTCCATTTTTATAATTGGAGTTAATACCATTTGAGCAACTCTATCTCTGTTGTTAATTATAAAATTTTCACTTCCGTGATTAAATAAAATAATTTTAATTTCACCTCTATAATCGCTATCAATGGTTCCTGGTGTATTTAAAACACTAATATTATTTTTTGCTGCTAAGCCAGACCTTGGCCTAATTTGAATTTCATATTCTTTCGGGAATGCAACTGACAAGCCAGTTGGAACAAGACAAGATTTACCTGGTTTTAAATTAATTGGTTTTTCTACAAAAGCCATCAAATCCATGCCAGATGCACCATTAGTTTTATATATGGGCAATTGAACATTGGGACTTAATTTTTTGATTAAAACTTTAACCATTAATTTAAATGATTAATAATTTTTTCTACGACTTCATCTGAAATTTCAGATTTAGGTTTATATTTAAGTTTTTCAGAGTTTTATTTTTATAAAAAATTGACACTTCATTAAAATCTGAATCAAATCCAATTTTCTTATTAGATACATCATTTCCAATTATCCAATCACAATTTTTTTCATTTAATTTTTCATAAGCATGTTTTTCTAAATTATTTGTTTCTGCAGCAAATCCAATTACAAGCTTAGGTCTCAAAGAATTATGATTAGAAATGTAATTTAGAATATCTATATTTTTCTCTAATTCTAAATTGAGATTATCTTTTTTTTTAATTTTTTCTTTAGAAACATTTTTTACTTATAATCACTGACTGCTGCAGAAAATATTGCAACATCAGCAGGTAAGCTATTAAGTGTTGACTGAAACATTTCTTCAGCAGTTTCAATCTTAATTAAATTAATATTGTCATTTACTTTCAAATTTGTTGGTCCAGAAATTAAGGTTGTGTCAAAACCTTTATTTGATAACGATTTTGCAATTTCATATCCTTGTTTTCCACTTGATTTATTTGTAATAAATCTTACTGGATCAATGTATTCATTAGTAGGTCCTGCGTTACTATTGCTTTTAATTTATTATTTTTTTTAAACTTTTAAAATAGTTTTCTAATTCATTTACTATACTTATTGGTTCAGACATTTTTCCTTCACCGTATTCACCACATGCCATATCTCCTATTTCAGGACCAATTAATCTATAGTTATATGTTTTTTAGTTTAGCTATATTTTGTTTAGTAGATTGATGATCCCACATTCTTACATTCATTGCAGGAGCAATGAAAATTTTTTTGTTTGATGCAAGAGCAACAGTGGATGCTAAATCATCAGAATTTCCATTGGCAAGTTTAGATATTGTATTAGCTGTTGCAGGAGCAATTAAAATTAAATCTGCCCATCTAGAAAGGCTAATATGATCCATTTCTGTTTCATCTTCTATATTAAAAAGATCTTGATAAACTTTTGATTGAGATAATGAAGTAATCGAAAGAGGTGTTACAAATTCAGCACCACTCTTGGTAAGAATTGTTTTTATAATTACACCACTTTTTTTAAGAAGTCTTATTATCTCAAGACTTTTGTAAGCAGCTATTCCTCCACAAATTATTAGTAGAATTTTTTTATTTTCCAAATTATTCATCGTGTGAATTAAAATACCAATAGACCAAAAATTACAAGACTAATAATCCAATAATAGATTGATTTTTAAAAGCTGTCATTTCTGACTTTTGATTATTCAAAGCTGTATAAGAGTTGGAGTTTTGAGGTATTTGCCCACTAGCTAAGTAAGTAAGAGCTTGATTAGCTTTATCCATTATTTCTGGAAATCTGGTATCTTTTGATTACTTCTGATGTATTTTTAAGTGTCTCGTTTAATTTTGTCATCGGATCTTTAGTTTCTTTTAGCCAGCTTTCAAGCACAGGTTTTGATGTTGTCCATATGTTTGTTTCAGGATTTAATTTTCTTGCTACTCCCTCAACAACAACCATTGTTTTTTGTAGCATAAGTAATTGAGGTTGTGTTTGCATGTTAAATTTTTCAGTTACATCAAAAAGTTGTTTTAATAATTTCCCTCCAGAAATATCTTTCACCGCTTGACCAAAAATTGGCTCTCCAATTGACCTCAATGCCTGTGCAAGGTCATCTATTGGAACTTGTTTTGGAACTAAGCCTGCAATTAAATGTACTTCAGCAACTTTACGGTAATCTCTTTGAATAAAACCAAACAATATCTCAGCCAGAAATCTTTTGCTCATCTCGTCTAATCTACCCATAATACCAAAATCAATAGGTACAATTTGACCATCTTTATCTATAAAATATTTCCTTGATGCATGTCGGCATGAAAAAAACCATCTCTTACCGCATGTCTTAAAAAATTTTGAATAATGTCCTCTGCAATTTTTTTAGTATCAAAATTTTTATTTTTGAGCTCTCGGGTTTCTCTGATCGATATTCCATCAATCCAATCTAACGTCATTACGTTTTCACTTGTATAATTCCAATAAATTTGAGGTACCTTAAATCCCACATCATTTTTAGTATTTTCAGCGTATTCATTTGCTGCAGCGGCCTCAAATCTTAGGTCCATTTCTAAATTGTAATTTCTTTTAATAAAAAAACTACTTCAACTAATTTAAGTCTTTTTGTTTTTTTTATAAACGACTCAACTAAAAAAGCAAAAAGCATAATTGCATCTATTTCTTCATTAAATATTTTTTTTATATTTGGTCTTAGAATTTTAATTGCTACTTCTTTTATGGTACCGTCATCATTTATTTGAGCTTTGTGAACTTGAGCAATAGAAGCGGCTGCAACTGGATCACTCAAGTTAATTATAGAATTATATGTATCTTTTCCTAAATCATTTTTTATTATTTCTTGGGCTTGAAGTAATGAAAATGGAGGTAATTTATCCTGAAGATTTTCTAATTTTTTTGAAAGCTCTTCTCCAATAATGTCCGGTCTTGTAGCTAAAAACTGACCAAGTTTTATAAATGTTGTACCCATCGATTCAAGAGAGCTAGATAATCTTTCTCCTTCGTCTTTATCTCTGTTTATTTTTTTTTGTCCAGAAAAAGAAAAGATAAAACTTTAAAGAGTATCTTTATGGCTAGAGGAGGTTCTTGAAATTTTGATACTATGTTTAATATATCAGATTTAGCAACTTTTCTTCCAAGATAAAACAGTGTTATAATTTTTTAATCATTAAATTTTCCATCCGCTATGTATAGAAACTATACCTCCAGATAGATTTCTATAAGTACATTTTTTAAAATTTTTTTTTCCATTAAATCAATTAATTCATTTTGATTTATGAAATCTTCTATACTTTTAACAAGATATTCATAAGGTTCATTTTCACCGACAATGAATTTTCCAATTGTTGGTATAATTTTTGAATAATTTTTATAAATTAAATTAAGACCTGAATTCTGTATTTTTGAGAATTCAAGACACAAAAATCTTCCACCAGGTTTTAAAACGCGATAAGCTTCAGCTAGAGATTTATCAAGATTTTTAGTATTTCTTAAACCAAAGCTTATTGTATAAAAATCAAATGAATTGTCTTTAATAGGTAGTTTTTCTGCAGGCGCTATAATCCAACTTAAACTCTTATACTTGCTTAATTTTTCTTTACCTTTATTTATCATTCCTTTATTTGGATCAACACATGTAATTTTAGAAAATTTATTTACATTTTCTAAAAAGAGTTTAGCTATGTCACCCGTACCACATGCAACGTCAATTATTTTCTGGTTTCTAGAAGGATTCATCATATTTAGCATATTTTTTTTCCATAATCGATGAATTCCAAAAGACATAAAATCATTCATAAGATCATATCGATCATAAACTTTATCAAAGACATTTTGAACTAGCCCTTTTCTATTTTGAAGATATTGTTGCATAAAAAAAAATATATATTCAATATAGTATTAAATGCCAGAATTACCAGAAGTAGAAATTGTAAGACAATCACTGAATAAAAAGGTTAGAAATCAAAAGATAAAAAAAGTGATAGTTAGAAATCACAAACTTAGATTAAAAATTCCTGTTAATTTTGAGAGTTTTTTAAAATTTCAAAAAATCAGAAAGATTAAAAGATTTTCAAAGTATATAATTTTCTGTTTTTTAAATGGTAGTTATTGTTTGTTACACTTAGGTATGACTGGGACAATTCATATCATAAATAATAATAAAAAAAACTTTATTACTAACGCAAGTTTTTATAGTTCACCTACTTTGCCAAAAAAACACAATCATGTAGAAATAATTCTTAAAAATTTAAAAATTATTTATAATGATCCAAGAAGATTTGGTTTTTTTTGAAATTATAAAAGATTCATCTTTACTAAAAAAAGATTTTCAAAATATGGTCCCGAACCATTCCAATCAGAATTTAATGTAAAATATATTCTTTCATATTTTAGCAAAAAAAAAAGGACTGTGAAAAATTTTTTACTTGATCAGAATTTTGTATCAGGAATCGGAAATATATATGCAAGTGAGATTTTATTCTTAAGTAAAATAAAACCTCACAAAAAAGCATCTTTAATAGGAAGAAAAGATTGTCAAAGAATCGTAATTAATTCAAAAAAAATTCTCCTTAAAGCTATTAAAGAAGGAGGTTCAAGTATAAGAGATTTTAAGGACACTTCTGGTAAAAAGGGAAATTTTCAAAAAATTTTAATGTTTATGAAAGAAATGGATTAAGTTGTAAAAGAATTGGATGCAGTGGTATTATTAAAAAAAAAATTATTTCGAACAGATCTACTTTTTTTTGTAATTTATGCCAATTATGATCAATTATTTAATTGACCAATATAAAATCTCAAGTTATACCCCTGCGCATGGCTAACACAAAATCTGCAATCAAAAGAATAAGAAGAATAGCAAAACAGACTGCTGTTAATAGAGCAAGAAAAAGCAGATATAAGAATGCTATAAAAAAAATGAATACATTAATCGAGAGCAAAAAGAAATCAGAAGCTCTAAAGTTCTTACCTAAGTTGAATTCAGAACTAATGAAAATAGCAAAATCTGGTATAATTAAGAAACAAAATGCTTCAAGAAATGTTTCAAGATTTACTAAAAAAATTGCTTTAATTAATTAAATAACACTTCAGGTTGTTTAATAATACAACTTTTAATTCTACATCATCTGCGATTAATAATTTTTTCAATACAAGATTTAGATTTAGTAAATAAATAAATATATTTTATTCAATTATAAATTTTATTTCTAAATTTAAATAAATAAATTTTTTATAAAATATTTTTTTATTATTGTAAATTTTGCACAATCCTAGATTTTATTTTTTTTTATTTTTAATAAATTATTTGTTGCAAAATTCCAATTATAGTTCTAACTGAACTTTCTCCAACATTTATGAATAATTCTAACATAAACAAAAAGTTAAATAGTTCTAACGCTCAGAAGATTGACTGGAAGTTAATTCAGGATCAAATGAAAAATAAATTAGGGTTAGATATTTATGAAAGTTGGTTAAAAAAATTGATTTTGTTGAAGAGATTAATAATTATGTATTATTGTCAGTACCAACAAGGTTCATTCGCGATTGGATTGTCTCAAGATATTTAGATCAAATATTAAATATTATTAGATTGTTTAGAAAAGATATTATTCGTGTTGAATTTAAAATTATAGAACCAAAAAGATATATTAAAGAAAATGAAGTAAATTCTAAGAATCCAGACAAAAATGAAAATGTTTCATTCATCAAGGATTCATATTTGCAATATAACCGTATAGATCCTAATAAAAAGTTTGAAAACTTTATTATAGGAGCAAGTAATAAACTAGCTTACGAAGCATCATTAAAGGTTTCAGAAAATATTTCTCATTATAACCCACTTTATATTTATGGTGGTGTGGGCATGGGAAAAACGCACCTTTTAAATTCAATAGCTTATGAATTGAAAAAAAATAACAAAGTTATGTTTATTTCAGCTGAACGTTTTATGTATCAATTTGTAAAATCAATTAAAACCAACGATATGGTTAAATTTAAAGATTATTTTAGAAATACAGATATATTGCTAATTGATGATATACAGTTCATGAATGGTAAAGAGGCGATGCAAGAAGAGTTTTTTCATACTTTTAATGCACTACTTGATAAAGAATCACAAATTATCATTTCCGCTGATAGAGCTCCAAATAAATTACCTAGAATTCAGGAAAGAATAAAATCTAGATTTGCAGGTGGCTTAGTTGTTGATATTCAAAAACCCGATTATGATCTTAGAAAAAAAAATTATAGAACAAAAACTACAAGAATTTAACAACTTACATTCTGACCAATTTAAAATATCAACAGATATAAAAGATTTTATCAGCAAAGAGATTACAGCTAGTATAAGGGAATTAGTAGGGGCCATTAACCGAATTATATCGTTTTCCAGAATTTATAACAAATGCCTAACTTAGCTGAGACAAAAGTTGTTTTGAAAGATTTACTAAATCTTAATGAGAATAAAGTTACCATAGATTTAATCCAGACTATCGTTTGTAAATTTTTTAAAATTAGCAAAAATGAAATGTTGTCGTCAAGAAGATCTAGATATTTAGTAAGACCAAGGCAAACAGCTATATATTTGACAAAAATTTTAACTTCAAAATCATTGCCAGAAATTGGAAGAGAGTTTTCAAATAGAGATCATACGACAATAATACACTCAGTGAAAACTATAGAGAAGTTAAAAGAAATAGATCCGATGACAAAATTAAACGAGACACTTAAAAATACATCAGAAGTAATCAAAAGATTACCAGATTTTCCAGAAATAATGGATAAAGCTAATCAAGCTCTTACTTACTTAGCTAGTGGGCAAATACCTCAAAACTCCAACTCTTATACAGCTTTGAATAATCAAAAGTCAGAAATGACAGCTTTTAAAAATCAATCTATTATTGGATTATTAGTTCTTGTAATTTTTGGTCTATTGGTATTTTAATTCACACGATGAATAATTTGGAAAATAAAAAAATTCTACTAATAATTTGTGGAGGAATAGCTGCTTACAAAAGTCTTGAGATAATAAGACTTCTTAAAAAAAGTGGTGTAATTATAAAAACAATTCTTACCAAGAGTGGTGCTGAATTTGTAACACCTCTTTCGATTACTTCATTATCTCAATCAAAAGTTTATCAAGATCTTTTTAATATAGAAGATGAAACAGAAATGGATCATATTAGCCTTTCTAGATGGGCAGATTTAATTTTAATTGCTCCTGCAACAGCTAATACAATATCTAAACTTGCCAATGGAAATTCTGATGATTTAGCATCCACTGTTGCTCTTGCATCAAACAAAAAAATTTTCATTGCTCCTGCAATGAATGTAAGAATGTGGGATCATCAATCTACTAAACAAAATATAGCTAAACTAAAAACATATAACTATAGATTAATTGGTCCTGAAATAGGAGATATGGCATGTGGTGAATACGGTGAAGGAAAAATGTCTGAACCAATAAGTATAGTAGATGAATTAGAAAACTATTTTAAAAGTTTAAAAAAAAATAATAAATTAAAAGCAATAGTAACCGCAGGACCTACTAATGAATACATTGATCCAGTAAGATTTATTACAAATAAATCAAGTGGAAAACAAGGATATGAAATTGCAAAATCGTTATCAAATAAAGGTTTTGACACAACCTTAATTTCTGGACCAACAAATTTGAAAGTAAATGACAATATTAATTTAATTAAGATTGAAACTGCTGAAGAAATGTTTCAGTCAACACTTAATAGCTTACCTGCTGATGTTGCAATATTTTCTGCAGCAGTCAGTGATTATAAAGTAAAAAATGTTTCTAAAGAAAAAATTAAAAAAAAAGATAATCTCAATTTAGAATTAGAGAAAAATATAGATATTCTAAATTACATTTCTAATCATAATTCTTTGAGACCTAAGCTTGTAATTGGATTTGCTGCAGAAACAAATAATTTAGAAAAACATGCTTATGAAAAATTAAATGAAAAAAATTGTGATTGGATAATTGGAAATGATGTATCTAATAAGAAAATTGGATTTGATTCAGATTTTAATGAAGTGTCAATTTTTTATAAAAATAAAAACTCTGAAAAACTTAAATATAAACCTAAATCTGAAATTTCAGATGAAGTCGTAGAAAAAATTATTAATCATTTAAATTAATGGTTAAAGTTTTAATCAAAAAATTAAGTCCCAATGTTCAATTGCCCATATATAAAACTAATGGTGCATCTGGCATGGATTTGATGGCTTTTGTAGAAAAACCAATTAATTTAAAACCAGGTAAATCTTGTCTTGTTCCAACTGGCTTGTCAGTTGCATTCCCGAAAGAATATGAAATTCAAATTAGGCCAAGGTCTGGCTTAGCAGCAAAAAATAATATTAGTGTTTTAAATACACCAGGAACCATTGATAGCGATTATAGAGGTGAAATTAAAATTATTTTATTTAATCACGGAAGTGAAAATTTTATAATTAACAACAGAGATAGAGTTGCTCAAATGGTATTAACTCCAATTATAAAAATGGAATTAGAGGAAACAAAAGAACTTCCAGAGTCTATAAGGGGTGAGGGAGGTTTTGGATCAACTGGTAAATGAAAAATACTTTAAACAAATCTCAAGTAGAAAGATTTTCAAGACAATTAGTTTTAAAAGATATAGGTGCTAAAGGACAAAAGAAAATTATGTCCTCTAAAGTTTTAATTGTTGGATTAGGTGGCTTAGGTTGCCCTGCTGCAGAAAATCTAGTAAGAGCTGGCATTGGTACTATAGGCTTAATAGACAATGATATTGTTAACCTTTCAAACATTCATAGACAAAGTTTATTTAATTCAAAAGATATAAAAAAAACAAAGGTTAGTGTAGCGGCAAATAAACTAAAAGAAATAAATCCACTTACAAAAATTAAAACTTACAAATCAAGACTCAACAAAAATAATATTGAAAAGATAATTAAAAATTATGAACTTATTGTTGATGGTACTGATAATTTTAAAACTAAATTCTTAATTAATGATTACTGTATGAAATTAAAAAAAAAATTAGTAACTGGTGCTATAAGCAAATTTGATGGTCATATATTTACATTTGACTTCAAAAATAAAAAGACAGCATCATTAAAAAATTTTTACCAAGAAAAAGAGATTTCTGATGATATTTTAAATTGTGAATTTGAAGGAGTTCTGGGTACAACCGCATCAGTAGTAGGCACTACCCAAGCAAATGAAGCTTTAAAAATGATAATGGAAATTGGTCAAAACTTGAAAAATCAAATATTAATTATAGACCTATTAAATCTTAATTTTAGAAAAGTTAAATTTAAAAAAAAATAATGAAAAAAATTTTTTTTTTAACATTATTTGGCTTTTAGTTCCATCTTATGTAGTTTCAGAAGAAATATTTCTTTCTTTAAAAAAAAATAAAGTAAACGTAAGATATGGTCCAAGTTTTGAGTCACCAATTAAATTTGTATATAAAAAAATTCATTTACCAATAAAACAAATTGATAAGAAAGAAAATTGGAGAAGAATTATAGATTCTAAAAATAATAGTGGATGGATACATTGGTCTCAATTAAAAAAATCAATTCTATAATTCCTTTAGAAGATAAAATTTTATTTAAAAATCCTTCCAATTTTTCAAAACCTATAGCGAAAATTAAAGAAGGTCGGCTTTTAATAGTTCAAAAATGTGAAGGCGAATGGTGCAAAGTTAAAACCAAAAAAATCAAAGGTTGGATTAAAATAGATAATGTTTGGGGCTTAGTTAATTAAACGGATTTTCCAAAACACAAGCAACTAAATGTATTCTATCTTGTTCTCCACCATTGAAAAAATTATGATACTTTCTATTATTTGTGATGGTAACTGATCCGTCTGCAGGTAAATGTTTTGCTACGTTTTCTATAACCATTGAACAACCTGGATTTGTAATAATTGGTACATGTAATCTTGGTTCTGGATCTTTATGCCAGCTTAGTGTAGATCTAGGTTCCTTTAATAACAACCTTACTCTTCCAAGTTTAAAACGCTTACTTAAAACTTCATAAACTTCCTCAAAATAAGTATTATGAAATTCAGGAACTAATTGAGTATATTTAGTTTCATCTATTTGAATATCTCTTGATACTTCTTTTCCAGTTTCATCAGGAATTGTCCAATATTGTCCTCTTAAGTTGTGCCCTTTAATAGAATCATCATTATTAGGTATCTGATTAACTGGTATGGCTCCAAAATGAGTTATACCTGGTGAATTAAACTGCCTTCTTTTTAATACAAGCTCTAAATCAGATCGTAGTCTTGATATGTCAAACTTTAAATTTGGAACTTGGTAAAAATCAGCAAATATATTTTCTTGAGCTAAATTCATTAACTTTCTTTGAGTTAATATTAATGAACTTTTTTTAATTCTTGTCTATCTGCATTCATTATCTTAGTCCAAACTGCTACGAAATCTCTAACAAATTTCTCTTTATTGTCGTCCTGAGCATATACCTCAGCATATGATCGTAATATCGAATTAGAACCAAATACTAAATCTGCTCTGGTTGCTGTATACTTTACTTTATTAGTTTTACGATCGATAATATCGTAGGAATTCTTTCCTGTAGGTTTCCATTTATATTTCATATCAACTAAATTTAAAAAGAAATCATTTGTTAAAGCGCCTACTCTTTCTGTAAACACACCTTTATTTTTTGCTGACTCATGGTTTGTTCCTAGAACTCTCATCCCTCCAACTAAGCATGTCATCTCCTGCGCAGTTAAACCCATCAAAGAAGCTCTCTCTAGTATAAGTTCCTCAGGCATTACAGAGTAATCTGATTTTACAAATTTCTAAATCCGTCGTGTAAAGGCTCTAGCCATTTGAAATTTCTATCTTCTGTTTGTTCTTGGGTTGAGTCACCTCTGCCTGGATTAAATGGAACTTTGACTTTTGAGCCTCCTTTTTTTGATTGCTTTTTCTAAACCAACATTTCCTGCAAGAATAATTGTGTCAGCAATAGATGCGCCTGTTTTTTTTGCAATATTTTCTAAAACTTTAAGTACTTTTGAAAGTTTTTTAGGTTCGTTTGCTTCCCAATTTCTCATTGGCTCTAATCTTATTCTTGCTCCGTTTGCGCCACCTCTTTTATCTGTTCTTCTGTAAGTTCTAGCGCTATCCCAAGCAGTAGTTATTAAATCGTTATTACTTAATTTACTTGCTAAAATCATTTTTTTAACTTTTTCTACGCTATATTTCTTTTTAGAAGGCTTAACATTACCTTGCCAAGGAAGATCTTCTTTAGGTGCCCAAGGACCAATATAGTTGTCTTTGTTTCCCATCGTCCTATGAGTTAACTTGAACCAAGCTCGTGCAAATGAATCTTCAAAAAACTTTGATCTTTATAAAATTTTTCTGAAATTTTTCTATATTCTGGATCCATTGCCATAGCCATATCAGCATCAGTGAACATTAATCTGGCTTTCTTTTTAGGATTGCCTAAATCAACTGGTTTCTTTTCTTCTTCAAGATTAATTGGTTCCCACTGCCATGCGCCTGCTGGGCTTTTTTTGCTTTCCCACTCATAATTTAGCAAGAGATCTAAATATTGATGATCCCATTTATCTGGATTAGTTGTCCAAGCGCCCTCAAGGCCCGATGTAATTTGATTTACACCCGTACCGCCATTTTTTTGAACCCATCCAAAACCTTGTTCTTGAATATCTGCTCCTGCTGGCTCTGGTCCTAAATTTGCAGGATCACCATTACCATGTGCTCTTCCTATTGAATGACCACCTACAGTTAAGGCAACTGTTTCCACGTCGTTCATTCCCATTCGTCCAAAAGTTTCTCTAACATCCATAGCTGTTCTGACTGGATCTGGTTTTCCTTCTACACCCTCTGGATTAACGTATACTAATTGAAAATGTGATGCTGCTAATGGAGCCTCTAAAGAAGAACGATCTTGTGGATCTCCGTACCTGTTTACAGCTAATGGAACTGTTTCTTTACCCCAGTAAACATCTTTTTCAGGCCCCCATATATCTTCTCTTCCAAATGAAAAACCAAAAGTTTTAAAACCAGCTTTCTCATAAGCCATAGTTCCAGCTAAAACCATTAAATCTGACCAGCTTAATCTATTTCCATATTTTTTTTTTATTGGCCAAAGCAAACGTCTAGCTTTATCTAAATTTGTATTATCTGGCCAGGAGTCTTGGGGAGAAAACCTATGCGATCCAACATTTGGTCTACCATCAAATTCTCTATAAGTTCCAACTTGGTGCCAAGTCAACCTAACCATTAGCCCAGTATAACTTCCTAAATCTGCAGGCCACCACTCTTGACTATCTGTCATCAACTTTAATAAATCTTTTTTTAGAGCTTTAAAATTTAATTTTTTTAACTTCTTTTTTGTAATTATAACCTGGTAGTGGATTGGTCTTAGTATCATGCTGATGTAAAATGTCTAAATTAATACTGTTTGGCCAAAGTCGAGAGGTATTTGACTCACCTGACTTAGTGATACCTCCATGCATTACTGGACATTTTCCTGAACCATTTTTAGAAATTTCTGAACTCATTTTTTTTAATCCTTTTTTTTGATTTTAAATCTAAGTACTTTATAATCATTCTAAACTAGAATTCAATAACAATAATTAGAAATTTTAAAAATTACTTATTTTCTACTTTTACTAGAACTTCAACTGTAGTAATTTTTTTTCCTGGCAAAGAAGTATTTATCTTAATATTTTCTATTTTATCTTCTGATATGTCAGTTAGCTCACTTGTGCCTTCATCAAAAAAATGATGATGATTAGTTGTGTTGGTGTCAAAATAGCTTTTACCACTACTAATGATAGAAATTTCCTTCAAATAACCTTTTTTTTTAAACGCATGGACTGTATTATAAACTGTCGCTAAAGATATCTTTTCGTTTAACTCATTAGAGAATTTGATGGTAGACCAAATGTTGGATCGCATAGGTTTTCCTCCCCAAGACTCCTGGCCAGATAATACAAATTTAGATAAAGCTAGACGTTTGCTTTGGCCAATAAAAAAAAAATATGGAAATAGATTAAGCTGGTCAGATTTAATGGTTTTAGCTGGAACTATGGCTTATGAGAAAGCTGGTTTTAAAACTTTTGGTTTTTCATTTGGAAGAGAAGATATATGGGGGCCTGAAAAAGATGTTTACTGGGGTAAAGAAACAGTTCCATTAGCTGTAAACAGGTACGGAGATCCACAAGATCGTTCTTCTTTAGAGGCTCCATTAGCAGCATCACATTTTCAATTAGTATACGTTAATCCAGAGGGTGTAGAAGGAAAACCAGATCCAGTCAGAACAGCTATGGATGTTAGAGAAACTTTTGGACGAATGGGAATGAACGACGTGGAAACAGTTGCCTTAACTGTAGGTGGTCATTCAATAGGAAGAGCACATGGTAATGGTGATCCTGCAAATTTAGGACCAGAGCCAGCAGGAGCAGATATTCAAGAACAAGGTTTTGGATGGGTTCAAAAAAATGGCGGTACGGGTGTAAATCAAATTACATCGGGCCTTGAGGGCGCTTGGACAACTAATCCAGATAAATGGGATCATCAATATTTAGATCTCTTGCTAAATTATGAGTGGGAAAGCAAAAAAAGCCCAGCAGGCGCATGGCAGTGGGAACCAATTAATCTTGAAGAAGAAAAGAAACCAGTTGATTTAGGCAATCCTAAAAAGAAAGCCAGATTAATGTTCACTGATGCTGATATGGCTATGGCAATGGATCCAGAATATAGAAAAATTTCAGAAAAATTTTATAAAGATCCAAAGTTTTTTGAAGATTCATTTGCACGAGCTTGGTTCAAGTTAACTCATAGGACGATGGGAAACAAAGACAACTATATTGGTCCTTGGGCACCTAAAGAAGATCTTCCTTGGCAAGGTAATGTTAAGCCTTCTAAAAAGAAATATAGCGTAGAAAAAGTTAAAAAAATGATTTTAGCAAGTAAATTAAGTAATAACGATTTAATAACTACTGCTTGGGATAGCGCTAGAACTTACAGAAGAACAGATAAAAGAGGTGGCGCAAACGGAGCAAGAATAAGATTAGAGCCAATGAGAAATTGGGAAGCAAACGAACCTAAAAACTTTCAAAAGTACTTAAAGTTTTAGAAAATATTGCAAAAAAAACAGGCGCATCTATTGCTGACACAATTATTCTTGCAGGAAATGTTGGTTTAGAAAAAGCAATCAAAAAAGGAGGCTCAAAAGTCAAAGTTCCATTTAATCCAGGCAGAGGTGACTCAACCCAAGAACAAACAGAAGATAGAAATTTCAAATGGCTAGAGCCTTTACACGACGGATTTAGAAATTTTGTAAAATCAGATTACTCTGTAATGCCTGAGGAACTTATACTAGAGAGAGCTTCTTTGATGGGTTTTAACTGCGCAGGAGATGACATGCTTAGTTGGAGGGATGAGAGTTCTAGGAACAAACCATGAGTCAGCAAAAAATAAAGGTGTGTTTACAGAAAGAGTAGGCGCTTTAACAAATGATTTCTTTTAAATTTAGTTGATATGAAATATAAATGGAAACCTACAGGAAAGAATTCCTACGATATTATCGATCGTAAAACTAATAAAGTAAAGTATACAGCAACCAGAGCAGATTTAGTATTTGGTTCTAATTCGATATTACGATCATATGCTGAGGTATATGCTCAGGACGACAATAAAGAGAAATTTGTTAGAGATTTCGTAGCAGTTTGGACTAAGATAATGAATGCAGATAGACAAGAATTAAAAAAAGTTCATTAATATTAACTCAAAGAAAGTTAATGAATTTAGCTCAAGAAAATATATTTGCTGATTTTTACCAAGTTCCAAATTTAAAGTTTGACATATCAAGACTACGATCTGATTTAGAGCTTGTATTAAAAAGAAGGCAGTTTAATTCACCAGGTATAACTCATTTTGGAGCCATACCAGTTAATCAGATACCTAATAATGATGATTCTATTAAAGGGCACAACTTAAGAGGACAATATTGGACAATTCCTGATGAAACTGGAAAAGAAGTATCAAGAGATATTCAAATAGATGAAACTAAATATACTCAATTAGTTCCTGAATTTCATAATACTTATTTTGAGGAAGTTTATGAAGTTTTAAGTAAGCGTTTTAAACTTGGAAGAGTAAGGTTGTTATTAAAGGAACCTAGATCTACACTAAGCTGGCATAAAGATCCAGAACCAAGATTACATGTACCAATTATTACAAATCCAGGTTGTTCAATGGTTATAGAAAACGTAGCAAAACATTTACCTGCAGACGGATCAGTTACCATCACAAATAATAGAAAGTATCATAATTTTTTCAATGGTGGAGAACAAGATAGAATACATTTAGTTGCTTGTGTTTTGGAAAATCCGTTTAATTAACTAAGCCCCAAACATTATCTATTTTAATCCAACCTTTGATTTTTTTGGTTTTAACTTTGCACCATTCGCCTTCACATTTTTGAACTATTAAAAGCCGACCTTCTTTAATTTTCGCTATAGGTTTTGAAAAATTGGAAGGATTTTTAAATAAAATTTTATCTTCTAAAGGAATTATAGAATTGATTTTTTTTAATTGAGACCAATGTATCCATCCACTATTATTTTTAGAATCTATAATTCTTCTCCAATTTTCTTTCTTATCAATTTGTTTTATTGGTAAATGAATTTTTTTATATACAAATTTAATTGGTGACTCAAAACTTGGACCATATCTTACGTTTACTTTATTTTTTTTAAAGAAAGAAATATTTCTTCTGAAAACTACATAAGATGGAACTAAAAGCCAAATAAATGTTAAAAAAAAAATTTTTTTCATTATTTTTTTTTTAAATTTAACTTTTCTAAAATTAAGATTTAATAGGTCTATAATTAATATTTGATTTTTCAAGTTTTGACCAATTTCCATTATCATTTTTAAAGCTTCATTTGCTTGGGTAGTGCCTACTACTGATGCGGTTGTACCCAGAACTCCTTCAAATTCACAATTTAAAATATCATCAGAAATCTCTTTTTCTTGGTAAAAATTTTTTAATGATGCTGTCTTTTTATTTTTGAAGTCAAATGTAAATATATGACCATCAAATTTGCTTATAGCACCAGTTACTAATTTTTTTTTTAATTTCATACAGTAATCATTAATTAAGAATTTAGTTTTAAAATTATCAGTACCATCAACAATAAGTTCATAATTTTTAATTATCTTTTCAATATTATTTTTGTTGAGTCTTGATTTGTAAGTTTTAATTTTTGTAAGTGGATTTATTTCTTTTAGTTTATTTGCCGCTACACTAACCTTTGTTTTTTTTATATCTTTTGAATTAAATAAACTTTGTCTATGAATGTTTGAAAGGTTAACAATATCATTGTCTATTAAGCCTATAGTACCAATGCCAGCTCTTACTAGATTTTCTGCAGCAGGGCAACCTAAGCCACCTAATCCAACAATTAAAACTTTAGAGGACATAATTTTCTTTTGTCCTTTAGCACCTATATCTTTTAAAACTAATTGTCTTGAAAATCTTTCTACTTGAGATTTGTTTAAAGTATTTTTCATTTACCAGTTGATCCAAAACCTCCCTCACCCCTTATAGACTCTGGAAGTTCTTTTGTTTCCTCTAATTCCATTTTTATAATTGGAGT
>JAHPZR010037405.1:0-16596 GCA_019787425.1 Platygyra sinensis
AATATTGTCCTCTTAAGTTGTGCCCTTTAATAGAATCATCATTATTAGGTATCTGATTAACTGGTATGGCTCCAAAATGAGTTATACCTGGTGAATTAAACTGCCTTCTTTTTAATACAAGCTCTAAATCAGATCGTAGTCTTGATATGTCAAACTTTAAATTTGGAACTTGGTAAAAATCAGCAAATATATTTTCTTGAGCTAAATTCATTAACTTTCTTTGAGTTAATATTAATGAACTTTTTTTAATTCTTGTCTATCTGCATTCATTATCTTAGTCCAAACTGCTACGAAATCTCTAACAAATTTCTCTTTATTGTCGTCCTGAGCATATACCTCAGCATATGATCGTAATATCGAATTAGAACCAAATACTAAATCTGCTCTGGTTGCTGTATACTTTACTTTATTAGTTTTACGATCGATAATATCGTAGGAATTCTTTCCTGTAGGTTTCCATTTATATTTCATATCAACTAAATTTAAAAGAAATCATTTGTTAAAGCGCCTACTCTTTCTGTAAACACACCTTTATTTTTTGCTGACTCATGGTTTGTTCCTAGAACTCTCATCCCTCCAACTAAGCATGTCATCTCCTGCGCAGTTAAACCCATCAAAGAAGCTCTCTCTAGTATAAGTTCCTCAGGCATTACAGAGTAATCTGATTTTACAAAATTTCTAAATCCGTCGTGTAAAGGCTCTAGCCATTTGAAATTTCTATCTTCTGTTTGTTCTTGGGTTGAGTCACCTCTGCCTGGATTAAATGGAACTTTGACTTTTGAGCCTCCTTTTTTGATTGCTTTTTCTAAACCAACATTTCCTGCAAGAATAATTGTGTCAGCAATAGATGCGCCTGTTTTTTTTGCAATATTTTCTAAAACTTTAAGTACTTTTGAAGTTTTTAGGTTCGTTTGCTTCCCAATTTCTCATTGGCTCTAATCTTATTCTTGCTCCGTTTGCGCCACCTCTTTTATCTGTTCTTCTGTAAGTTCTAGCGCTATCCCAAGCAGTAGTTATTAAATCGTTATTACTTAATTTACTTGCTAAAATCATTTTTTTAACTTTTTCTACGCTATATTTCTTTTTAGAAGGCTTAACATTACCTTGCCAAGGAAGATCTTCTTTAGGTGCCCAAGGACCAATATAGTTGTCTTTGTTTCCCATCGTCCTATGAGTTAACTTGAACCAAGCTCGTGCAAATGAATCTTCAAAAAACTTTGGATCTTTATAAAATTTTTCTGAAATTTTTCTATATTCTGGATCCATTGCCATAGCCATATCAGCATCAGTGAACATTAATCTGGCTTTCTTTTTAGGATTGCCTAAATCAACTGGTTTCTTTTCTTCTTCAAGATTAATTGGTTCCCACTGCCATGCGCCTGCTGGGCTTTTTTTGCTTTCCCACTCATAATTTAGCAAGAGATCTAAATATTGATGATCCCATTTATCTGGATTAGTTGTCCAAGCGCCCTCAAGGCCCGATGTAATTTGATTTACACCCGTACCGCCATTTTTTTGAACCCATCCAAAACCTTGTTCTTGAATATCTGCTCCTGCTGGCTCTGGTCCTAAATTTGCAGGATCACCATTACCATGTGCTCTTCCTATTGAATGACCACCTACAGTTAAGGCAACTGTTTCCACGTCGTTCATTCCCATTCGTCCAAAAGTTTCTCTAACATCCATAGCTGTTCTGACTGGATCTGGTTTTCCTTCTACACCCTCTGGATTAACGTATACTAATTGAAAATGTGATGCTGCTAATGGAGCCTCTAAAGAAGAACGATCTTGTGGATCTCCGTACCTGTTTACAGCTAATGGAACTGTTTCTTTACCCCAGTAAACATCTTTTTCAGGCCCCCATATATCTTCTCTTCCAAATGAAAAACCAAAAGTTTTAAAACCAGCTTTCTCATAAGCCATAGTTCCAGCTAAAACCATTAAATCTGACCAGCTTAATCTATTTCCATATTTTTTTTTTATTGGCCAAAGCAAACGTCTAGCTTTATCTAAATTTGTATTATCTGGCCAGGAGTCTTGGGGAGGAAAACCTATGCGATCCAACATTTGGTCTACCATCAAATTCTCTAATGAGTTAAACGAAAAGATATCTTTAGCGACAGTTTATAATACAGTCCATGCGTTTAAAAAAAAAGGTTATTTGAAGGAAATTTCTATCATTAGTAGTGGTAAAAGCTATTTTGACACCAACACAACTAATCATCATCATTTTTTTGATGAAGGCACAAGTGAGCTAACTGACATATCAGAAGATAAAATAGAAAATATTAAGATAAATACTTCTTTGCCAGGAAAAAAAATTACTACAGTTGAAGTTCTAGTAAAAGTAGAAAATAAGTAATTTTTAAAATTTCTAATTATTGTTATTGAATTCTAGTTTAGAATGATTATAAAGTACTTAGATTTAAAATCAAAAAAAGGATTAAAAAAAATGAGTTCAGAAATTTCTAAAAATGGTTCAGGAAATGTCCAGTAATGCATGGAGGTATCACTAAGTCAGGTGAGTCAAATACCTCTCGACTTTGGCCAAACAGTATTAATTTAGACATTTTACATCAGCATGATACTAAGACCAATCCACTACCAGGTTATAATTACAAAAAAGAAGTTAAAAAAATTAAATTTTAAAGCTCTAAAAAAAGATTTATTAAAGTTGATGACAGATAGTCAAGAGTGGTGGCCTGCAGATTTAGGAAGTTATACTGGGCTAATGGTTAGGTTGACTTGGCACCAAGTTGGAACTTATAGAGAATTTGATGGTAGACCAAATGTTGGATCGCATAGGTTTTCTCCCCAAGACTCCTGGCCAGATAATACAAATTTAGATAAAGCTAGACGTTTGCTTTGGCCAATAAAAAAAAAATATGGAAATAGATTAAGCTGGTCAGATTTAATGGTTTTAGCTGGAACTATGGCTTATGAGAAAGCTGGTTTTAAAACTTTTGGTTTTTCATTTGGAAGAGAAGATATATGGGGGCCTGAAAAAGATGTTTACTGGGGTAAAGAAACAGTTCCATTAGCTGTAAACAGGTACGGAGATCCACAAGATCGTTCTTCTTTAGAGGCTCCATTAGCAGCATCACATTTTCAATTAGTATACGTTAATCCAGAGGGTGTAGAAGGAAAACCAGATCCAGTCAGAACAGCTATGGATGTTAGAGAAACTTTTGGACGAATGGGAATGAACGACGTGGAAACAGTTGCCTTAACTGTAGGTGGTCATTCAATAGGAAGAGCACATGGTAATGGTGATCCTGCAAATTTAGGACCAGAGCCAGCAGGAGCAGATATTCAAGAACAAGGTTTTGGATGGGTTCAAAAAAATGGCGGTACGGGTGTAAATCAAATTACATCGGGCCTTGAGGGCGCTTGGACAACTAATCCAGATAAATGGGATCATCAATATTTAGATCTCTTGCTAAATTATGAGTGGGAAAGCAAAAAAAGCCCAGCAGGCGCATGGCAGTGGGAACCAATTAATCTTGAAGAAGAAAAGAAACCAGTTGATTTAGGCAATCCTAAAAAGAAAGCCAGATTAATGTTCACTGATGCTGATATGGCTATGGCAATGGATCCAGAATATAGAAAAATTTCAGAAAAATTTTATAAAGATCAAAGTTTTTTGAAGATTCATTTGCACGAGCTTGGTTCAAGTTAACTCATAGGACGATGGGAAACAAAGACAACTATATTGGTCCTTGGGCACCTAAAGAAGATCTTCCTTGGCAAGGTAATGTTAAGCCTTCTAAAAAGAAATATAGCGTAGAAAAAGTTAAAAAAATGATTTTAGCAAGTAAATTAAGTAATAACGATTTAATAACTACTGCTTGGGATAGCGCTAGAACTTACAGAAGAACAGATAAAAGAGGTGGCGCAAACGGAGCAAGAATAAGATTAGAGCCAATGAGAAATTGGGAAGCAAACGAACCTAAAAAACTTTCAAAAGTACTTAAAGTTTTAGAAAATATTGCAAAAAAAACAGGCGCATCTATTGCTGACACAATTATTCTTGCAGGAAATGTTGGTTTAGAAAAAGCAATCAAAAAAGGAGGCTCAAAAGTCAAAGTTCCATTTAATCCAGGCAGAGGTGACTCAACCCAAGAACAAACAGAAGATAGAAATTTCAAATGGCTAGAGCCTTTACACGACGGATTTAGAAATTTGTAAAATCAGATTACTCTGTAATGCCTGAGGAACTTATACTAGAGAGAGCTTCTTTGATGGGTTTAACTGCGCAGGAGATGACATGCTTAGTTGGAGGGATGAGAGTTCTAGGAACAAACCATGAGTCAGCAAAAATAAAGGTGTGTTTACAGAAAGAGTAGGCGCTTTAACAAATGATTTCTTTTTAAATTTAGTTGATATGAAATATAAATGGAAACCTACAGGAAAGAATTCCTACGATATTATCGATCGTAAAACTAATAAAGTAAAGTATACAGCAACCAGAGCAGATTTAGTATTTGGTTCTAATTCGATATTACGATCATATGCTGAGGTATATGCTCAGGACGACAATAAAGAGAAATTTGTTAGAGATTTCGTAGCAGTTTGGACTAAGATAATGAATGCAGATAGACAAGAATTAAAAAAAGTTCATTAATATTAACTCAAAGAAAGTTAATGAATTTAGCTCAAGAAAATATATTTGCTGATTTTTACCAAGTTCCAAATTTAAAGTTTGACATATCAAGACTACGATCTGATTTAGAGCTTGTATTAAAAAGAAGGCAGTTTAATTCACCAGGTATAACTCATTTTGGAGCCATACCAGTTAATCAGATACCTAATAATGATGATTCTATTAAAGGGCACAACTTAAGAGGACAATATTGGACAATTCCTGATGAAACTGGAAAAGAAGTATCAAGAGATATTCAAATAGATGAAACTAAATATACTCAATTAGTTCCTGAATTTCATAATACTTATTTTGAGGAAGTTTATGAAGTTTTAAGTAAGCGTTTTAAACTTGGAAGAGTAAGGTTGTTATTAAAGGAACCTAGATCTACACTAAGCTGGCATAAAGATCCAGAACCAAGATTACATGTACCAATTATTACAAATCCAGGTTGTTCAATGGTTATAGAAAACGTAGCAAAACATTTACCTGCAGACGGATCAGTTACCATCACAAATAATAGAAAGTATCATAATTTTTTCAATGGTGGAGAACAAGATAGAATACATTTAGTTGCTTGTGTTTTGGAAAATCCGTTTAATTAACTAAGCCCCAAACATTATCTATTTTAATCCAACCTTTGATTTTTTTGGTTTTAACTTTGCACCATTCGCCTTCACATTTTTGAACTATTAAAAGCCGACCTTCTTTAATTTTCGCTATAGGTTTTGAAAAATTGGAAGGATTTTTAAATAAAATTTTATCTTCTAAAGGAATTATAGAATTGATTTTTTTAATTGAGACCAATGTATCCATCCACTATTATTTTTAGAATCTATAATTCTTCTCCAATTTTCTTTCTTATCAATTTGTTTTATTGGTAAATGAATTTTTTTATATACAAATTTAATTGGTGACTCAAAACTTGGACCATATCTTACGTTTACTTTATTTTTTTTTAAAGAAAGAAATATTTCTTCTGAAACTACATAAGATGGAACTAAAAGCCAAATAATGTTAAAAAAAAAATTTTTTTCATTATTTTTTTTTAAATTTAACTTTTCTAAAATTAAGATTTAATAGGTCTATAATTAATATTTGATTTTTCAAGTTTTGACCAATTTCCATTATCATTTTTAAAGCTTCATTTGCTTGGGTAGTGCCTACTACTGATGCGGTTGTACCCAGAACTCCTTCAAATTCACAATTTAAAATATCATCAGAAATCTCTTTTTCTTGGTAAAATTTTTTAATGATGCTGTCTTTTTATTTTTGAAGTCAAATGTAAATATATGACCATCAAATTTGCTTATAGCACCAGTTACTAATTTTTTTTTTAATTTCATACAGTAATCATTAATTAAGAATTTAGTTTTAAAATTATCAGTACCATCAACAATAAGTTCATAATTTTTAATTATCTTTTCAATATTATTTTTGTTGAGTCTTGATTTGTAAGTTTTAATTTTTGTAAGTGGATTTATTTCTTTTAGTTTATTTGCCGCTACACTAACCTTTGTTTTTTTTATATCTTTTGAATTAAATAAACTTTGTCTATGAATGTTTGAAAGGTTAACAATATCATTGTCTATTAAGCCTATAGTACCAATGCCAGCTCTTACTAGATTTTCTGCAGCAGGGCAACCTAAGCCACCTAATCCAACAATTAAAACTTTAGAGGACATAATTTTCTTTTGTCCTTTAGCACCTATATCTTTTAAAACTAATTGTCTTGAAAATCTTTCTACTTGAGATTTGTTTAAAGTATTTTTCATTTACCAGTTGATCCAAAACCTCCCTCACCCCTTATAGACTCTGGAAGTTCTTTTGTTTCCTCTAATTCCATTTTTATAATTGGAGTTAATACCATTTGAGCAACTCTATCTCTGTTGTTAATTATAAAATTTTCACTTCCGTGATTAAATAAAATAATTTTAATTTCACCTCTATAATCGCTATCAATGGTTCCTGGTGTATTTAAAACACTAATATTATTTTTTGCTGCTAAGCCAGACCTTGGCCTAATTTGAATTTCATATTCTTTCGGGAATGCAACTGACAAGCCAGTTGGAACAAGACAAGATTTACCTGGTTTTAAATTAATTGGTTTTTCTACAAAAGCCATCAAATCCATGCCAGATGCACCATTAGTTTTATATATGGGCAATTGAACATTGGGACTTAATTTTTTGATTAAAACTTTAACCATTAATTTAAATGATTAATAATTTTTTCTACGACTTCATCTGAAATTTCAGATTTAGGTTTATATTTAAGTTTTTCAGAGTTTTTATTTTTATAAAAAATTGACACTTCATTAAAATCTGAATCAAATCCAATTTTCTTATTAGATACATCATTTCCAATTATCCAATCACAATTTTTTTCATTTAATTTTTCATAAGCATGTTTTTCTAAATTATTTGTTTCTGCAGCAAATCCAATTACAAGCTTAGGTCTCAAAGAATTATGATTAGAAATGTAATTTAGAATATCTATATTTTTCTCTAATTCTAAATTGAGATTATCTTTTTTTTTAATTTTTTCTTTAGAAACATTTTTTACTTTATAATCACTGACTGCTGCAGAAAATATTGCAACATCAGCAGGTAAGCTATTAAGTGTTGACTGAAACATTTCTTCAGCAGTTTCAATCTTAATTAAATTAATATTGTCATTTACTTTCAAATTTGTTGGTCCAGAAATTAAGGTTGTGTCAAAACCTTTATTTGATAACGATTTTGCAATTTCATATCCTTGTTTTCCACTTGATTTATTTGTAATAAATCTTACTGGATCAATGTATTCATTAGTAGGTCCTGCGGTTACTATTGCTTTTAATTTATTATTTTTTTTTAAACTTTTAAAATAGTTTTCTAATTCATCTACTATACTTATTGGTTCAGACATTTTTCCTTCACCGTATTCACCACATGCCATATCTCCTATTTCAGGACCAATTAATCTATAGTTATATGTTTTTAGTTTAGCTATATTTTGTTTAGTAGATTGATGATCCCACATTCTTACATTCATTGCAGGAGCAATGAAAATTTTTTTGTTTGATGCAAGAGCAACAGTGGATGCTAAATCATCAGAATTTCCATTGGCAAGTTTAGATATTGTATTAGCTGTTGCAGGAGCAATTAAAATTAAATCTGCCCATCTAGAAAGGCTAATATGATCCATTTCTGTTTCATCTTCTATATTAAAAAGATCTTGATAAACTTTTGATTGAGATAATGAAGTAATCGAAAGAGGTGTTACAAATTCAGCACCACTCTTGGTAAGAATTGTTTTTATAATTACACCACTTTTTTTAAGAAGTCTTATTATCTCAAGACTTTTGTAAGCAGCTATTCCTCCACAAATTATTAGTAGAATTTTTTTATTTTCCAAATTATTCATCGTGTGAATTAAAATACCAATAGACCAAAAATTACAAGAACTAATAATCCAATAATAGATTGATTTTTAAAAGCTGTCATTTCTGACTTTTGATTATTCAAAGCTGTATAAGAGTTGGAGTTTTGAGGTATTTGCCCACTAGCTAAGTAAGTAAGAGCTTGATTAGCTTTATCCATTATTTCTGGAAAATCTGGTAATCTTTTGATTACTTCTGATGTATTTTTAAGTGTCTCGTTTAATTTTGTCATCGGATCTATTTCTTTTAACTTCTCTATAGTTTTCACTGAGTGTATTATTGTCGTATGATCTCTATTTGAAAACTCTCTTCCAATTTCTGGCAATGATTTTGAAGTTAAAATTTTTGTCAAATATATAGCTGTTTGCCTTGGTCTTACTAAATATCTAGATCTTCTTGACGACAACATTTCATTTTTGCTAATTTTAAAAAATTTACAAACGATAGTCTGGATTAAATCTATGGTAACTTTATTCTCATTAAGATTTAGTAAATCTTTCAAAACAACTTTTGTCTCAGCTAAGTTAGGCATTTGTTATAAATTCTGGAAAACGATATAATTCGGTTAATGGCCCCTACTAATTCCCTTATACTAGCTGTAATCTCTTTGCTGATAAAATCTTTTATATCTGTTGATATTTTAAATTGGTCAGAATGTAAGTTGTTAAATTCTTGTAGTTTTTGTTCTATAATTTTTTTTTCTAAGATCATAATCGGGTTTTTGAATATCAACAACTAAGCCACCTGCAAATCTAGATTTTATTCTTTCCTGAATTCTAGGTAATTTATTTGGAGCTCTATCAGCGGAAATGATAATTTGTGATTCTTTATCAAGTAGTGCATTAAAAGTATGAAAAAACTCTTCTTGCATCGCCTCTTTACCATTCATGAACTGTATATCATCAATTAGCAATATATCTGTATTTCTAAAATAATCTTTAAATTTAACCATATCGTTGGTTTTAATTGATTTTACAAATTGATACATAAAACGTTCAGCTGAAATAAACATAACTTTGTTATTTTTTTTCAATTCATAAGCTATTGAATTTAAAAGGTGCGTTTTTCCCATGCCCACACCACCATAAATATAAAGTGGGTTATAATGAGAAATATTTTCTGAAACCTTTAATGATGCTTCGTAAGCTAGTTTATTACTTGCTCCTATAATAAAGTTTTCAAACTTTTTATTAGGATCTATACGGTTATATTGCAAATATGAATCCTTGATGAATGAAACATTTTCATTTTTGTCTGGATTCTTAGAATTTACTTCATTTTCTTTAATATATCTTTTTGGTTCTATAATTTTAAATTCAACACGAATAATATCTTTTCTAAACAATCTAATAATATTTAATATTTGATCTAAATATCTTGAGACAATCCAATCGCGAATGAACCTTGTTGGTACTGACAATAATACATAATTATTAATCTCTTCAACAAAATCAATTTTTTTAACCAACTTTCATAAATATCTAACCCTAATTTATTTTTCATTTGATCCTGAATTAACTTCCAGTCAATCTTCTGAGCGTTAGAACTATTTAACTTTTTGTTTATGTTAGAATTATTCATAAATGTTGGAGAAAGTTCAGTTAGAACTATAATTGGAATTTTGCAACAAATAATTTATTAAAAATAAAAAAAAATAAAATCTAGGATTGTGCAAAATTTACAATAATAAAAAAATATTTTATAAAAAATTTATTTATTTAAATTTAGAAATAAAATTTATAATTGAATAAAATATATTTATTTATTTACTAAATCTAAATCTTGTATTGAAAAATTATTAATCGCAGATGATGTAGAATTAAAAGTTGTATTATTAAACAACCTGAAGTGTTATTTAATTAATTAAAGCAATTTTTTTAGTAAATCTTGAAACATTTCTTGAAGCATTTTGTTTCTTAATTATACCAGATTTTGCTATTTTCATTAGTTCTGAATTCAACTTAGGTAAGAACTTTAGAGCTTCTGATTTCTTTTTGCTCTCGATTAATGTATTCATTTTTTTTATAGCATTCTTATATCTGCTTTTTCTTGCTCTATTAACAGCAGTCTGTTTTGCTATTCTTCTTATTCTTTTGATTGCAGATTTTGTGTTAGCCATGCGCAGGGGTATAACTTGAGATTTTATATTGGTCAATTAAATAATTGATCATAATTGGCATAAATTACAAAAAAAAGTAGATCTGTTCGAAATAATTTTTTTTTTAATAATACCACTGCATCCAATTCTTTTACAACTTAATCCATTTCTTTCATAAACATTAAAATTTTTTGAAAATTTCCCTTTTTACCAGAAGTGTCCTTAAAATCTCTTATACTTGAACCTCCTTCTTTAATAGCTTTAAGGAGAATTTTTTTTGAATTAATTACGATTCTTTGACAATCTTTTCTTCCTATTAAAGATGCTTTTTTGTGAGGTTTTATTTTACTTAAGAATAAAATCTCACTTGCATATATATTTCCGATTCCTGATACAAAATTCTGATCAAGTAAAAAATTTTTCACAGTCCTTTTTTTTTGCTAAAATATGAAAGAATATATTTTACATTAAATTCTGATTGGAATGGTTCGGGACCATATTTTGAAAATCTTTTTTTAGTAAAGATGAATCTTTTATAATTTCAAAAAAAACCAAATCTTCTTGGATCATTATAAATAATTTTTAAATTTTTAAGAATTATTTCTACATGATTGTGTTTTTTTGGCAAAGTAGGTGAACTATAAAAACTTGCGTTAGTAATAAAGTTTTTTTTATTATTATTTATGATATGAATTGTCCCAGTCATACCTAAGTGTAACAAACAATAACTACCATTTAAAAAACAGAAAATTATATACTTTGAAAATCTTTTAATCTTTCTGATTTTTTGAAATTTTAAAAAACTCTCAAAATTAACAGGAATTTTTAATCTAAGTTTGTGATTTCTAACTATCACTTTTTTTATCTTTTGATTTCTAACCTTTTTATTCAGTGATTGTCTTACAATTTCTACTTCTGGTAATTCTGGCATTTAATACTATATTGAATATATATTTTTTTTTATGCAACAATATCTTCAAAATAGAAAAGGGCTAGTTCAAAATGTCTTTGATAAAGTTTATGATCGATATGATCTTATGAATGATTTTATGTCTTTTGGAATTCATCGATTATGGAAAAAAAATATGCTAAATATGATGAATCCTTCTAGAAACCAGAAAATAATTGACGTTGCATGTGGTACGGGTGACATAGCTAAACTCTTTTTAGAAAATGTAAATAAATTTTCTAAAATTACATGTGTTGATCCAAATAAAGGAATGATAAATAAAGGTAAAGAAAAATTAAGCAAGTATAAGAGTTTAAGTTGGATTATAGCGCCTGCAGAAAAACTACCTATTAAAGACAATTCATTTGATTTTTATACAATAAGCTTTGGTTTAAGAAATACTAAAAATCTTGATAAATCTCTAGCTGAAGCTTATCGCGTTTTAAAACCTGGTGGAAGATTTTTGTGTCTTGAATTCTCAAAAATACAGAATTCAGGTCTTAATTTAATTTATAAAAATTATTCAAAAATTATACCAACAATTGGAAAATTCATTGTCGGTGAAAATGAACCTTATGAATATCTTGTTAAAAGTATAGAAGATTTCATAAATCAAAATGAATTAATTGATTTAATGGAAAAAAAAATTTTAAAAAATGTACTTATAGAAATCTATCTGGAGGTATAGTTTCTATACATAGCGGATGGAAAATTTAATGATTAAAAAATTATAACACTGTTTTATCTTGGAAGAAAAGTTGCTAAATCTGATATATTAAACATAGTATCAAAATTTCAAGAACCTCCTCTAGCCATAAAGATACTCTTTAAAGTTTTATCTTTTCTTTTTCTGGACAAAAAAAAATAAACAGAGATAAAGACGAAGGAGAAAGATTATCTAGCTCTCTTGAATCGATGGGTACAACATTTATAAACTTGGTCAGTTTTTAGCTACAAGACCGGACATTATTGGAGAAGAGCTTTCAAAAAAATTAGAAAATCTTCAGGATAAATTACCTCCATTTTCATTACTTCAAGCCCAAGAAATAATAAAAAATGATTTAGGAAAAGATACATATAATTCTATAATTAACTTGAGTGATCCAGTTGCAGCCGCTTCTATTGCTCAAGTTCACAAAGCTCAAATAAATGATGACGGTACCATAAAAGAAGTAGCAATTAAAATTCTAAGACCAAATATTAAAAAAAATATTTAATGAAGAAATAGATGCAATTATGCTTTTTGCTTTTTTAGTTGAGTCGTTTATAAAAAAAAACAAAAAGACTTAAATTAGTTGAAGTAGTTTTTTTATTAAAAGAAATTACAATTTAGAAATGGACCTAAGATTTGAGGCCGCTGCAGCAAATGAATACGCTGAAAATACTAAAAATGATGTGGGATTTAAGGTACCTCAAATTTATTGGAATTATACAAGTGAAAACGTAATGACGTTAGATTGGATTGATGGAATATCGATCAGAGAAACCCGAGAGCTCAAAAATAAAAATTTTGATACTAAAAAAATTGCAGAGGACATTATTCAAAATTTTTTAAGACATGCTGTAAGAGATGGTTTTTTTCATGCCGACATGCATCAAGGAAATATTTTTATAGATAAAGATGGTCAAATTGTACCTATTGATTTTGGTATTATGGGTAGATTAGACGAGATGAGCAAAAGATTTCTGGCTGAGATATTGTTTGGTTTTATTCAAAGAGATTACCGTAAAGTTGCTGAAGTACATTTAATTGCAGGCTTAGTTCCAAAACAAGTTCCAATAGATGACCTTGCACAGGCATTGAGGTCAATTGGAGAGCCAATTTTTGGTCAAGCGGTGAAAGATATTTCTGGAGGGAAATTATTAAAACAACTTTTTGATGTAACTGAAAAATTTAACATGCAAACACAACCTCAATTACTTATGCTACAAAAAACAATGGTTGTTGTTGAGGGAGTAGCAAGAAAATTAAATCCTGAAACAAACATTGGACAACATCAAAACCTGTGCTTGAAAGCTGGCTAAAAGAAACTAAAGATCCGATGACAAAATTAAACGAGACACTTAAAAATACATCAGAAGTAATCAAAAGATTACCAGATTTTCCAGAAATAATGGATAAAGCTAATCAAGCTCTTACTTACTTAGCTAGTGGGCAAATACCTCAAAACTCCAACTCTTATACAGCTTTGAATAATCAAAAGTCAGAAATGACAGCTTTTAAAAATCAATCTATTATTGGATTATTAGTTCTTGTAATTTTTGGTCTATTGGTATTTTAATTCACACGATGAATAATTTGGAAAATAAAAAAATTCTACTAATAATTTGTGGAGGAATAGCTGCTTACAAAAGTCTTGAGATAATAAGACTTCTTAAAAAAAGTGGTGTAATTATAAAAAACAATTCTTACCAAGAGTGGTGCTGAATTTGTAACACCTCTTTCGATTACTTCATTATCTCAATCAAAAGTTTATCAAGATCTTTTTAATATAGAAGATGAAACAGAAATGGATCATATTAGCCTTTCTAGATGGGCAGATTTAATTTTAATTGCTCCTGCAACAGCTAATACAATATCTAAACTTGCCAATGGAAATTCTGATGATTTAGCATCCACTGTTGCTCTTGCATCAAACAAAAAAATTTTCATTGCTCCTGCAATGAATGTAAGAATGTGGGATCATCAATCTACTAAACAAAATATAGCTAAACTAAAAACATATAACTATAGATTAATTGGTCCTGAAATAGGAGATATGGCATGTGGTGAATACGGTGAAGGAAAAATGTCTGAACCAATAAGTATAGTAGATGAATTAGAAAACTATTTTAAAAGTTTAAAAAAAATAATAAATTAAAAGCAATAGTAACGCAGGACCTACTAATGAATACATTGATCCAGTAAGATTTATTACAAATAAATCAAGTGGAAAACAAGGATATGAAATTGCAAAATCGTTATCAAATAAAGGTTTTGACACAACCTTAATTTCTGGACCAACAAATTTGAAAGTAAATGACAATATTAATTTAATTAAGATTGAAACTGCTGAAGAAATGTTTCAGTCAACACTTAATAGCTTACCTGCTGATGTTGCAATATTTTCTGCAGCAGTCAGTGATTATAAGTAAAAAATGTTTCTAAAGAAAAAATTAAAAAAAAAGATAATCTCAATTTAGAATTAGAGAAAAATATAGATATTCTAAATTACATTTCTAATCATAATTCTTTGAGACCTAAGCTTGTAATTGGATTTGCTGCAGAAACAAATAATTTAGAAAAACATGCTTATGAAAAATTAAATGAAAAAAATTGTGATTGGATAATTGGAAATGATGTATCTAATAAGAAAATTGGATTTGATTCAGATTTTAATGAAGTGTCAATTTTTTATAAAAATAAAACTCTGAAAAACTTAAATATAAACCTAAATCTGAAATTTCAGATGAAGTCGTAGAAAAAATTATTAATCATTTAAATTAATGGTTAAAGTTTTAATCAAAAAATTAAGTCCCAATGTTCAATTGCCCATATATAAAACTAATGGTGCATCTGGCATGGATTTGATGGCTTTTGTAGAAAAACCAATTAATTTAAAACCAGGTAAATCTTGTCTTGTTCCAACTGGCTTGTCAGTTGCATTCCCGAAAGAATATGAAATTCAAATTAGGCCAAGGTCTGGCTTAGCAGCAAAAAATAATATTAGTGTTTTAAATACACCAGGAACCATTGATAGCGATTATAGAGGTGAAATTAAAATTATTTTATTTAATCACGGAAGTGAAAATTTTATAATTAACAACAGAGATAGAGTTGCTCAAATGGTATTAACTCCAATTATAAAAATGGAATTAGAGGAAACAAAAGAACTTCCAGAGTCTATAAGGGTGAGGGAGGTTTTGGATCAACTGGTAAATGAAAAATACTTTAAACAAATCTCAAGTAGAAAGATTTTCAAGACAATTAGTTTTAAAAGATATAGGTGCTAAAGGACAAAAGAAAATTATGTCCTCTAAAGTTTTAATTGTTGGATTAGGTGGCTTAGGTTGCCCTGCTGCAGAAAATCTAGTAAGAGCTGGCATTGGTACTATAGGCTTAATAGACAATGATATTGTTAACCTTTCAAACATTCATAGACAAAGTTTATTTAATTCAAAAGATATAAAAAAAACAAAGGTTAGTGTAGCGGCAAATAAACTAAAAGAAATAAATCCACTTACAAAAATTAAAACTTACAAATCAAGACTCAACAAAAATAATATTGAAAAGATAATTAAAAATTATGAACTTATTGTTGATGGTACTGATAATTTTAAAACTAAATTCTTAATTAATGATTACTGTATGAAATTAAAAAAAAAATTAGTAACTGGTGCTATAAGCAAATTTGATGGTCATATATTTACATTTGACTTCAAAAATAAAAAGACAGCATCATTAAAAAATTTTTACCAAGAAAAAGAGATTTCTGATGATATTTTAAATTGTGAATTTGAAGGAGTTCTGGGTACAACCGCATCAGTAGTAGGCACTACCCAAGCAAATGAAGCTTTAAAAATGATAATGGAAATTGGTCAAAACTTGAAAAATCAAATATTAATTATAGACCTATTAAATCTTAATTTTAGAAAAGTTAAATTTAAAAAAAAAATAATGAAAAAAATTTTTTTTTTAACATTTATTTGGCTTTTAGTTCCATCTTATGTAGTTTCAGAAGAAATATTTCTTTCTTTAAAAAAAAATAAAGTAAACGTAAGATATGGTCCAAGTTTTGAGTCACCAATTAAATTTGTATATAAAAAAATTCATTTACCAATAAAACAAATTGATAAGAAAGAAAATTGGAGAAGAATTATAGATTCTAAAAATAATAGTGGATGGATACATTGGTCTCAATTAAAAAAAATCAATTCTATAATTCCTTTAGAAGATAAAATTTTATTTAAAAATCCTTCCAATTTTTCAAAACCTATAGCGAAAATTAAAGAAGGTCGGCTTTTAATAGTTCAAAAATGTGAAGGCGAATGGTGCAAAGTTAAAACCAAAAAAATCAAAGGTTGGATTAAAATAGATAATGTTTGGGGCTTAGTTAATTAAACGGATTTTCCAAAACACAAGCAACTAAATGTATTCTATCTTGTTCTCCACCATTGAAAAAATTATGATACTTTCTATTATTTGTGATGGTAACTGATCCGTCTGCAGGTAAATGTTTTGCTACGTTTTCTATAACCATTGAACAACCTGGATTTGTAATAATTGGTACATGTAATCTTGGTTCTGGATCTTTATGCCAGCTTAGTGTAGATCTAGGTTCCTTTAATAACAACCTTACTCTTCCAAGTTTAAAACGCTTACTTAAAACTTCATAAACTTCCTCAAAATAAGTATTATGAAATTCAGGAACTAATTGAGTATATTTAGTTTCATCTATTTGAATATCTCTTGATACTTCTTTTCCAGTTTCATCAGGAATTGT
>JAHPZR010037406.1:0-39568 GCA_019787425.1 Platygyra sinensis
GAGTTTAAAAGCCAAAATTATTAAAGGAAAGTATAAAGCAAAAGAGAATTTCTACAGAGATTGGAAGGGAAAGGGGTCAAAGCAAAACCACACTACGGGTGAGAGATGGATATTTTATGCTCCAGGCCTAGCTGTCATTAAGGGCTGTAACCCGTAGCACCTGTTACAGCCAAGTATGATTGATTTTTCCTTGATGCTACAGGTGAAATTGCCTGTTGTTGATAGAATTCACCCATAAAGTAACAGATTTGCTACAAGCATGGAGACTAAGGCTACAGTTGGCTAAAAACATATATTCAGTGACAGCCCGGTGCTCATCTGATAAAATACAGCATTTCTCTGTCTCATTTTGTTTTTAGATTTCAGTGCTCAAGATTAGCGTTCGCAAACTTGCAAAATGCAAGTTATTTTGATAATCTGTGAGTGAGAAAAATACCAACTAGCAAATGTTTGCGAGTTGGAATCATGTAGATCTCCCAAACATTTGGAAAGAATTTGCTAGTGGTCTCACCAGTTTGCTAGTGGTAAAATTCTTACGGGCAAAACTTTTCAAGTGGATTAAAAAGTTAACTTCGAGCCTTAGACACTGCAAAAATTAGAACTCATTTAGTTGAAGGTCTGACTACACATCAAATCTGTAAGTACCTGAGCTAGAGCTTTCACTTCTCTTGGTTTCATTTTGTTTTCATCAAGTTTAATATTGTTAATTTCTTGAAGCAATTCTTTGGCTCTGTCTGTCTTTATCTTCAATGTTTTGGGGTCAGGATTGTAAGGCCTGTACCTGAAAATAAATAATTAACTGTTATTAAACCGCGCAGCCGTAGGCTGGGCGGTTTCTTGCTCTGCCTTCGGTTTTTTTTTTTAAGTTTTGTCGGTTACAAATCCCAAACCTCTGCGGATGATGTCATCATCAGCCAATTACAGGCCATTTCTCAGCTCTTTTCTTCATACCTCCCCTCAGGAGAGTTTTGTCTAGTTAGCGAATTAAATAAACTCATGGTTAGTTGGGGAGGGTTTATTTGAACAAAATTGGGCCAAAATCCCTTGGAGATGCACGTCAAGGCATTTGCAAGAATAAAGAATGTAACTTAGGACCAGTTGCTGGCTACAGTGAGTAAGGTTGAAATTATCCAGCGTTAAGCTGTACATTCGTTTTGCCTGCATGTTCACTTTCGAAGGGAACATCCAATGCGCTAAAGAAGGTATTACGTCCGTTGTCAGCCATGGACTCCACTGTTGGTGATAGATCATGTTTACTGGAATGCCTTTATGGTGATAAATAAGATTGTGTTTACTTCGCCAGAAGCAATGGTGGAGTTTTCTGGGAAAAAAAAATAAAACCTTGGCTTTGAACATATGGAAATATATATTCGTTTGAAAGGTCAATTGTGAGACCTTTTCTCCTTCGAGCTAGGTAAACAAAGTCTCCGATTACAAATCACGCAATCATGTTATGCAAAGAATGTGAAAATCTCTTACAACCTAGGCGCTAGACTGAGCCAACTTTGAATCACGCAATCTCTATTGTTTCCAATCTTTTAAATTGTTTCCGGGTAATGTTTTCTCGCAAAACGTTGTTGCAAAAAAATTACGTAATGTTTTTGTGAGCTCAAAAGAGTTAAAAGAGCGCAGTTTTAAGTTTTTTTTAAAAAATCTTGTGATGAGGCCGATTCCAGACCGGCAGCCTTTCAGCCTAACCACTAGACCACCGAGGATTTGCTGCCAGCAAGTGGTTTGATTTAATTAAGTACCATATCAGAAACCCGAACGCTATAAAGAAGCTGACCATTAACCCTAACCCTTACCAATTGTTTCCGGGTAATAGGGACCTTTAGATCGGAGGACGAGGACGACTACGACTACGAGTTTTCTGTTCTGAGCACGCGCACTTCGAAAAATGTCGGCCTCCAAACCTTATGCGCATGCTCAGTACGGAAAACTCGTACTCGTAGTCGTCCTCGTCCTCCGATCTAAAGGTCCCTAATGTTTCTCGCAAAACGTTGTTGCTAAATATTACGTAATGTTTTTGTGAGCGCAAAAGAGTTAAAAAGGCGCGGTTTTTAAGTTTTTTTAAACTTCTTGTATTATATTGGCCGTCTACCCAAGAAGAAAAATGTCCATCATATTTGAATTGTCAAAACTGGCTTGCTAGAAATATTCACACCGACTTTAAGTCATAGCTTGGGATTTCTAGAGTTTCACGGCTGACCTCGGTTGTATACAGCTGACCGCATGCAGGGAATCCGGCTTTCGAACAACCGGAGCCTGAGCGATAGGATTTACGCACAACCAAACCTCTGCTATAAATTTATGCAATATCAGAAAATGTCCAGTTTTGTGGCCATAAACGTAACAAATTTTAATTTTAATGGTTTTGCGGATAATACACACGAGCATGTTAGCTATTTGCACTTTTTCTTGCCCCTTCGGACATCGCTAAAAATGCATGTCCTCCGTCCTGTAAAGACAAGATCAGTAGCTTTTCTCTAAGCTTACCTTTTCCTAACATGATCATCCATTCTTTCGATGCCAGGCTGCCAGGTTACTTCATGCGAATTGAGAGCATAGTACTCTGATTGAACTTTCTTCAAGAAGTTCTGCAAATTCGCCCGACCAGCCTCGTCTGAGTAATTACAACTACTATCGCCTGGATCGTCTCCCGGCGCACAGGTCTTCGAGCCAGTCGTCACAGCAATTATCAGCGTTATAACACCCGCCAAGAAAAGCATGGATGCCAATCCCAGAAGAACCCAAACCCAAACAGGTGTAGATGCAGACTTCTGAAAGGTCACTGGAGGTGGTTCTTTCTCTGATAACGACGAATATTCAGGTGGTGAGAGCATGTCAACCTTGTCAGAATCCTTCCTCATGAAAACACTATGCATCTTGACAGTTTAATGTAAAGACGGACGTAATATTGAATCAAAGGAAACTTTTTATGCACAGCACTGTCTCGGCTTCCGAGCAAGGTTGAACCACCGGGCAATCTTGTCCCCAGACCCCCCTTGAAAAGGGAAAGCTCTGTGGGGTGGGGCCGGGAGTGAACAGGCAAACAACTGGACGAGTGAAGCGAGCCGTCAAGCCCAGTAGAGTCTGATAGATTCCAAGTCAGTTATCAAGCATTCGAATTTTTTTTTCCCAGGGGAGGCTAATGTACCGAATAGGAAGGTAGCGCTATTACATTCCCTCGAACTGATCTCTCCAAATTAAAAAGTCTCGTACAACAACCGTGTCATCTCATTCGAAATGTCAATCAGCAAAAGATTATTACTAATGTATGCATAATATATCGCATCCAGTAATAATACGGCACTCGACAGAGTTCTGTTCAGCTAGAGGGGGAATAGCCTCCCACTCAGACTTTCTTTGGCTTGTCACGCGTTCCTCTCTACGAACGTCTGCTCAACGGACTGATCACTTCCGTTCGCTGGCGGTTAGCCTTAGTTTTGAAAGAACCAATCTGCTGTCAACAAAATGTAGGGCTGATGACCTTTGCGTTAACTTTGTGTGCGAATATTTTTGTCGGATGCTCGGTGACCCCCACTTTTTTTTCGGCAGATCACTTCCTTTTCTGATTCTTTCCATAATACTAAAAAACAAAAAAATCTGTACGTGGGAAGTTTTAATTATTTCTCATATACTATTCAAATAGGGTCTATTGGTACGTGGATACAGGTGTGCGTAACTTAAAAGTTGTAATTTTTAAGGCCAATTCTAGCTGATTTAATGACATATGTAGCAAAGATCTATCAAATAGGCCTATATATGCTGTTTTAAACACACATAACTTAGATATGATTCTTCAACTTAAATATATGCCGATTGTAATGAATCCGGCCAGAATTGCCTCGAATGACTGGAAATCCTAGAAATGCTATGGTCTGAGCTGCGCCTTATCTTCAAAACGAATTCGGTGACCCCCGATTTTTTTTTACGTTTTTAATCTAATATTATCATTTTCTACCTGCAGTCAAAGTTTTAAAAAAACCTGTGCGTGGGAAGTTTTAGGGCGCGAACTTCCTTAAGTTAATGTTGACACCTCTGTCGTTTGACAGGCCTACGGCCAAGAAGCCTTCACGGTCAAAGCAGCACAAAAGAGGCCTCTGTGGAGGAGAGAGGCTCATTTAGATTGCAAGATATTTGCTATCGAGGGGCAAAATGTGAAGAATAAGAATTTCTTTGTCAAACTGGTTTCCTACCGGCGTTCTATATTGTGGCGCTGCGCCTGGCTGTTTCATTGGAACTATTTACAAGTAGAGTCATAGGTAGCCCAGGCTCACTGTGTATGATATAACATGGGTAAATTAGAGAGAACATATGAGGTGAAGTTTAGGTCTGAAAATTCGCTAGAAAATCAGGAAAATGGAACTAAAAATCGATGAAACTTGATACGTACACGTAGTTTTGGGGAAAAATAGTCTTCATCACCTTTCCTTCACAGTAAAGAGGCAAGGTAAGAGGCTGACGCCAAAATCCCTTTTTCATCTTTTGATTACTGTAATTATTTTATAGATTTATTTTCTTCGGCGATATTAGCAATTTTGCTATCTACTAATTCGAAGTAAAATAAAGTCTTTGATTGATTGATTGATTGATTTCCACAAAAGCCAATCACGCACCGAGATGGATATTATTCTCGAGGGTGTAGTCGGACGGTAAGTTTTGTCTTTGAGCAAACTGGGTCTCCTCACCCTGCACGGGGACTCTGGCAAGACCATGGTTTCGGCTCTCCATGTGGATCTTATCAGTTGCCGATACTTCTAAAATAACCCAGCGTACGTCTGCAGTTGCTGGGTGCAACTCGTACATATGAGCCTGAATGTTAGACATTTTGCGGCACAAATTTTCTCGTGTTCAAGCGTTGAGTCAATGTCACGGTCAAAGTCCAGCTTTCCACGGATAAGAAGAGAAGCTATGATTGGCTAACCGCCAGCGAACGGATGTGACCGGTCCGTTGAGCAGACGTTCGGGTGGTGGGGGGAGGGGGGAACGCAGAACGCGTGACAAGCCTAACACGCGTGCAAAACGTCTGCGCATGCGCAAGGTCTCTATTTTCAAAATGGCGGTTGCGAATGTGAACTTCACAACAAGAACGCCTTTTTTTGAGCTAAAATCGAACTTCAAAAGCTGAAAACTTTAAACCTCCAGGTATGCACTGGAGTAAGGATTTCTAGAAAGTTCGCGGCGATCGTGCAAGAAAGCCGCTCATTTAGACAAATTCGGGCATCGCCGTTCTCAGTGTTTATGTTCGACTTCAGAATGGAACAAAAGCGAGCGTGGACTTTCAAACATGATTTTCGCCTTTGGTGCAAGGAGGAAAGTATGTGGTGCAACAGATAGAAACTAAAGCAATTAATAAACTTTGTGTTCGTGAAATTCTAAGCTTATCTTTTGTGTGTGGAGCTTACTTTTTTGAATTTCCCGGCCGAAATCTAGTTTGTTTTGATATCGCGTATAATTTCAATGGCAAATTCGCGCCGGAAGCAGGGAAGGCACGCATGCGGACTGCGTTTTTCACGCGTGTTGACAAGCCTAAGAACGTCTGCGTGAGAAGCTAGATAGGGGAGAGAGGGAAAAAGCTCTGGCGTAACCCCCACCCCTCCCCTGCCCAAAAAGATCGACTGATCGCAGGTTACCTTATTATAGGAATATAACGAAGCATGTTAATAACGCGAACAAAATTTACGCGTCATAAAATTAACGCGAATTTTCCAAAAGTTATGTTTACATACATTTAATTAACGCGAATTTCCGTGCGGTATCTTGCATAATTAAGACGTGAATTTAATATTTTTCGCACTCATTTCGTTAGAAAACAACAACGTCCAACAACAAAATTTACTCTTTATTTCCGGCAAAAAACATACGATACTAAGGCATGAATGGATCCAGGGCTGGAATGCGCCCCTTCCTGGCGCTTTCTAGTGCAATAATGAGTGGTACAAGTATAAAATATAAGCCATCTCCACTTGTTCACGGTGGATTAGAAATACCTATTGCGGTGACTGTGAAATGGGATGACAAAAATGCGATAGACATTTTGCGCAAGAAAGTTGAAGAAGTGAGTTATCCCCACGGAGAAGACGATCGCTACACTGATGAATCTAAGGACATTTTGAACTTAATATTAAATGATGATGCGTCAACCGACTCTGACGGAGACGTAGAGGAATTGTAACTTTGCTTATAATAAAGGTGTCTTTAAATAACGATGCTTTCAATTAACGTCATTTTAATTAACAATGAGGTAAATTAAGATACATAAAATTAACGCGAATTTTTGAAATTCGCGTTAATTACATACATTGTTAATTTCCTATAATAAGGTAAGTGCTAAGCAATTCTAGTGACTGTCACAAATAGTGTTGTTTAGCCGACGTGGGGACATGCCGTGTCTGGGCGTCAGTGGACCTTGACTGAAATTTTACATGAAGATGTTTCGTAGACTTTCAGACTTATTCGGGATTTCGTTCGGGACAACCTCGTTCCCAGAGTCTTTTCCCTGGCTTGTCAGGGAAAAGACCCTGGGAACGAGGTTGCGTTCGGGAATCCTGAAAGACCTCCTTTTACAAAAAGACTAAGATTTTGTGCTGTATATTCGTCTCCTTATTAAACTCCTCAACCGAGGAGTCTCGGAAGAAAACATCTATAATGAATGGCAAACGCGATCTCTATCCTTTGGCTGGAGTTTTAAATTTTTACAGGTACCTTCTATCACGACAATTTAATCATAGAGGCGTATAATTACTCCAAACTCTGCAGGTGCAAGGAAAGATAGAAAACCATGTTTGCGCCATTGGTTCACTGGGTAAACAGTATTTTCCCTACAAACAAGACTGCCATTAATTTTTTGGTACCCATCCGGGTATACTAGCTGATAGGGAATTCTAAAAACAAAGGAAACGTTAAGTTAATATAATACAGCGGAACCTCTACAATCCGGTCACCGACGGGTCATAAAATATTAACGGGTTGGCCGAATTAAAGAGGTTCTTTAAGCACGAAAATGACTGACCGAGCTTTTGATCGGGCCAAAATAAAGTGCGAAACGAGAAACTGCTAGGGACCGCATACGATCAACGCTGCCGGCAACGTAGGATCTACAAGAGATCTGATCTGCCAAAAAAATACGTAAAGACAAACAATAGACCACAAGGCTGATACTACGTGAAAGAAGTTACGAGACACCAAACATGACAAGAACCGATAAAGCAGGATCGCAACAGTGGACAGCTGTTTCGTCCTTCTTGGGACTCATCAGCACTGGGTAGCGAATATCTTTAAACAGCTGTCCACTGTTTGCGATTCTGCTTTATCGGTTCTTGCCGTGATTGGTGTCTCGAAGCGTCTTTCACGTAGAATCAGCCTTGCAGTGTACTACTGATTTGTCTTCACAAAATAAAGTGCCCGTAATAATGAGGTGGCCATATGAACGGGTTGGCCGGCCATAAAGCGGGATTCCACTGTACCTTAATTTACTGCGCGCGGCTCCTGGAGGGTAGGATCCACCACAGCAACGTCAAATCACCCGGAATTTTTTTGCCTCTGTTATAGTTTCTGAAGTTGGATTAGGTCACAAGTTGGAATCCACATCTTGAATAAAGTTTCAAAACAAACACTTAACAGCTAAAGCAGGTTAAAATTTAAGTTAAGCACAACAAAACAACAGGTATTCTTTTCTGAACCAATAATTGTTTACTTATCTCTCGAATAGCTATAACTCATAGCCCTTGATTCTGCGTGAAAAATTGATCAGGCTCTCGATGAACGGACGCTAATTTCCACTGAACAGATAATTATGATGACAACAAAATGAAAAAGGTTTCATTTCGTGTTACGACGTTTATGTGCGTCTGTATTTTCTAAGTTTTAAGTGTTGGAAATATTTAACGCATTTTTCTTATAGGGTCTTACCAGTGCCAGCAGTAGCAGTATACGCACTCTAAGGCGCAACGATGCACTTAGCAATTGACTGCGTTGTGGGCGCGTAAAAGTAAAGACACTACTCCGTACCGTCCGCGTCTCAAAACGCGCGTGCTTAGATCCAATTATCAAACACTGCGGGCCACTGCGGTTAAACTTGCCAAATTGCTTCAGTCTTTGCTTCCATGCACGCTAATCAACTCTATTAGACAATGCTTCAAAATACATGTTGATAAACTGTAACAATAAGCTTAACTGGTTTAAGACAAACTTGGGGGACGCTAGAAAATGTTTCCACGACGCTGAAAATCGTATTCCAGATTACTGACATTGTTGGATGACTGACTTATTAAACGGTCAGCCTGCTAGAAATCTAAATCTGATTTCCAATCAGTGACTAGACACCCTGTTCATTTCTGGCATCATCCTCGGAATCTATGTTTCGATGTTCTTGGAGATTAGGACGGATCTATCAAGTTAAAATAACTCTTCAAGGTTCGTCGTTATCCCCAGGGGTGCGATTCTTCTCAGCTCATCACGAATAGGTTTCTGTTTTCCTCAGTTACTCGTTCAGTATTAAAAGTTGCTTCGTCGTTGAGTACGGCTGTACCGCCTCGGAAATTGCCGTCTTGAAGTCGCTCAAGGAATGCGTTTTACAAGGTGGAGCCCTCAGCTGTCCTTTCTGAACCATACTACACACTTCATTCAACATGTTGACTTTGCCAGCATCTGCAGACAACAACAAACGGACAAGAGTCAGATGTAGTCAAGAAAGCCAATTAGCTAAATGTAGTAATTTGACTGCTTTTCTGCGACAATAAAATAGACTTGTAAGTGGGTTCCGACCAAGGGTTAAAGGAGATAAGTCACGGATTGCTTGAAGTTCGTCGTTTGTAATCCACGGTAATCTTCTCCATCCTTAACCATCCTTGTTCCTTTAAGGTTTATTATTGTCACTTTGATGTTTTTCTATCTTAGTAAACTACTATTTGAAGGTTTCCTTCAATTTAAAAGTGGTCTTGTCTCTGACAAAATAAGTCAAAATGCAGTCAATCAGCTCATAGTTACTTATAGAATAGCAGCATCACAGCGGATATAGACTTTTCATGGTTTCGACATCCTCGAGTTTAAATCGGGGTAGGAGGGGGAAGTAGGGAGGGGGGAAAAGGTGGAAGGAACCAAGGAATTTTTACCCTCCCCCCTACTTCCCCCTCTGTCTTTCCTTCCCCCTTTTCTGGTCAAGTTAAATTGCTGGTTACGATCGCTTTCACCTCTTACCCTTCTGATGATCAATACTCCATTGAGACATCCAGAATCCTCTTACGCTCACGTCTTGAAATATCAGCGAGCCCTAACCATTGAGAACGTTTGATATATCACATATACTCGAATTTGGTATATTACTTTTCTCATTCTACATAAGCCGTCGATACTTATGCTTACTACGGTTTACAATTAATCAATCAATCAAATTAAATCAATTAAATAATTTTGTTTGCATACCGTTGGCACAGTAACAGGTTGCTTTGACATTCCACCATAAGTGACCATTGTTCCTTTTGGTCTGCAAATAAGAAAGCTCGTATGACCATTATAAATAATTGTTGTAATCACTAAGGATGGCTGTCCAGTCTTAATTAGCCCATTAAGGTTATTTTGGGCAGTAACAATCTTACTGTATTTTAAACTTCTTCTGTTAATTTGTTAACTTTAATTCTAGGTGTAAGCACCAATAAAATTGTTGTTGTTAACAAAGTACAATGTATTCATCTCACCCCAAGTAGCGAAACAGGCCCATGGAGCTCTTTCCTCCAACACAATTGAGAGCAAGCTTAGGTGGCTTGATTCCCTGAAAGGAAATTCAAAAAAAATAAAACATACAACCCATCACAGAAATTTCAGAAAGTATTATCTGTGTGATGGAGCAGTATTTCAAGCTGTAACTAGTACAATGCAACACTGTTGCTGACCTTCATTGTGTCTTTCATTTCAGAGCTTTTCAAGTCTTCTTCAGTGACAACAAAATTAGCACCCAGGTCTTTGAGATGGTTTTTGAGCTCTTCTAATTTTGGTCTGAAACAGATACATGTATATCAATTATTATAATCCATCAAATCTTTTCGCTCGCGCGTGATTGGTCTAAACCCGCAACATGACCGAATATCCTCCAGCTAAAACTGGGGGATATCCGAGAATATACCCCAATTTTCAAAACTGCGTGCGTTGCGTAAAAGATTTGAAGGATAATAAACACAATAGTCTCCATTTGGGCCGAAAATATGCTCGGATATTTGTCCTTGGACATTATCTGTTCCTCGAAGCTCACAGTTTTCCTCGAGCTATGATCTCGGGAAACTGTTTGCTTCTCAGAACAGATAATGTCCGCAGACAAATATCCTAGCATATTTTTCGCGCCAAATGGAGACTATTGTTTATGTATATTGTCAGTTAAATTGGGGAAAATACATCTCAGATGATGATGGCCTGGTATGAAATTATCCGAGGAAATAGAATTGAATTAATTATTTAGCAAAAATATGCTAAAAATTATTTTCAGGGGCCGTCACATTCATGGTGAAGAACACAATGTAGCTATGGCCTCATGGTTACTGTGTTCAACTACAGATCAAGTGGTCCGGGTTCAAGCCCTGGCTGGAGACATTGTGTTGTATTTTTGGGCAAGACACTTAACTCTCAAGGTGCCTATCTCCACTCAAGTGTTAAACTGGGGACTGGCAAATTTAATGCTGGGGGGAACATTCCGTTAGACCAGGGGGGAGGAGAAATATTCCTAGTCTCTAAATGCTACACAAATAAGGATAAGCTCCGGCCTGATGGGCCACTTGGCTCATATGCAGACACCATGTTGATGGAGGGAATGCTGTGTGATTTCTCCTCTCCTTCACCATTTTTATCCCCACTACTACCCCTCACAGGCCTGTAGAGTACTGCAAGTTTCATAACTAGGCCATGAAATGACAACACTGTACATATTGTTGGTTGGGCTCCTTTCAGAAAGATCTCCAGCTGCAATGATTTGTTTTATTAAAATAAGCACTACTCAGTGAGATAAGTATCCACCTGTTACGAATGATGTTAACAGTATTAATTCCCCAGGCAGACGCTATTTGGATCACGGCTTGACCTACTCCACTGTTAGCACCATTTTGAATGACTGTGTCACCTTGAACACAAAGACAGATTGTTAGTAAGTTCTATTAAGTATCATTTGTATGAGTTTTTTCCAGACAATCTTGATATGCATGATCCGAGTCAGGTTGCCTCAAAAAATAATAAAGATATTCATGACCATCTTAACAGCAAGCGAGTCGAATTTTATTGTTTTTGACTCAATATTAAATTTATTTATTTGTTGTAATGCGATTAAAATTACATGATCTCAAATCTGCACCACTAAAATGGATTACCTGGCTCGAGGTCCTCAAAGTCTTTCAGTAATCTGAATGCAGTGCAAGGGTTTACACTGACTGTGGCTGCAGCTTCCACAGGAAGACCAGCAGGGATTTTCAAAACTTGATGTTCTAATACCACCAAGTGTCTACACCATGAACCTATATTGAGTGTTAATTAAGGAGTTAGAAAATAGCTCAAAAAATATATGTGACTGTGCTACTTGGTTTAAAATTGTGTTTCTTTAACTTGATAGAAACCAATTTTAAACAGATTCTAAAAGGAACTTAAATAAAGTTTTGAACAACTAGTAGATTTTATACTAAAAGTATTTTTTTTACTTGTTCTCTTGTTTTTTTCCATGCATCGTGTGATAGAAATCTTATGCTCATATAAATAAATCTAATAATTATTTTCAATAGAAACACTCATGGAAGTTTGGGAGGACTCAAAAAAGCTGTGGAAATTTATAAGTGACAATTATATTTTAATGCATCACAAAATCCATGATTGTAGTAAATTCTTTTTGTCAATGCCAATAAAAACTTTGCATTAAGTTTAGCATGCACTCACCAAAGTTTCAGCCTCGAAAATTCCGGGTTTTGTTGTGATATTTGTCCCCAAAATTCGAACATCATTACTGCCATTTTGAACAGTACTCAGCAGCCAGGCCATGTTCTTGTGACATAATTCTGTTCGAGAGATGGCTTTTGAAGAAGCTTTTCACTACCACTCTGGCTGCTGACTTATGGCTGCTGTTGAGCAATATTATTTTGAGCCAAACATGCTTCAAACTTTGAAATGATAGAATTAAAGATTTAAGACAGTGAACTGGAAAATCGCTTGGAACGAAATAGATTTTGCTGACCTTGTGAAGGATGCTAAGTCAGTTGTTGGTTTTTCTCCTTGCCGCCAATTTGGGTTGGACCAATGATGTGATGTCACATTAACATGGTTCGGCTGCCAAGACAGTTTCAAAATGATGGCCTCCAAAGTCAATCTTTCAAGACAAATTTCTTGTGGATATGAGGCTGAAACTTTGGTGAGTGGAAAAGCTGAATGCTTATTTGCTATAGGCGAAGACATGACAAAAGAAAGGAAAAGTGTCACTTGTACCTAAACACTGCTCTGCCCTTAAGACCACATGATCTCCTGCATTGAGGCCCTGTACTTCACTGCCCACCTCTGTGACCTCTCCAACACCCTCATTTCCTCCAACAGCTGGTAGAGAAGGCTTCAATGCATATACACCTGACAAAAAACACTACGAGAATAAAACAGTAATATATTAAATTAAGTAAATTCTCAGCTCTGACTATTGCATTTCTAGCTTTTTGATTGGCTAAAAAACTCTGACTATGAGCCAATAGTCGGAGTTTTACGTCATATGGAAAACAGTGCGCCAAGTTTAAAATTTTTTGCTTTGTAAAATTGTGGAAGTAAAAATTGGTGGCAAAACCCGGTTTGAGAATTTACTAAAACAATTATTCCATTCGCCCTTGTTGGATATGACGTGATTATAACCAACTCGCGCTACGCGCTCGTTGGTTATTTTATCACTTCATATCCAATGCGGGCTCATGGAATAATTGTTATTTAACCAAGCCTAAAAGCAGAGCTCCTGGGTGGGTTGTTCAGAGCCTGATTAAGCTAACCCAGGATAAGCAAAAATTTTGATTTGAGTTTTGTAACTTTGCGGTGTGGTTTAATTTCTGTATATTTTTGTTTGGCCTTCTGTTTTGCGTTTGAATAATCTCACAATAAACAAACAAAAGCAGTGCAAAACATTCGTACACAAGAAAAATTTATACTTTGGTTAACTTGTAATCCAGTGTTCGTATTAACCAGCTTCCGAACAACCTGCCCTTGTTTACAACAAGTTAACCTGACATGAACCTATGATCCCATAGAAAACCAACACTTATTCAGTGATAAACTTCAAAAAGATACATGATCTCAATGAGCTCTAAACTTGAACCTGCAATACAGCCACATGATACTGGTCAGCAGATACCCTATTTGGACAGGTGTCATGATCAATTAACCATAACATGGATGTCCAATATCAAAGAAGTGTGCTGTAAACCAAGGCTGCATGTCTCTGTCAACCTAATAGCTGGAGTATGGTTACTATTACCATCTTGCATGACTTTGCCATTGCTATCATGTGTATGTGCCCACTAGCAAATTATATTGCTAGCCATAATGACCATGAGAAAATCCTTTTCTTTCCTATATGACTATGTGGCAGCCGGAGCTCTGCTATTACTTGAAATGAAGATATGTGCTTAAATAAAGTGGGAGACATCGTGATCTAATGGTTTGATTCTTCTTGTTAACACAAGGTATCTGAACCTCTGGGCAAAATATGAAGACGAGCAAGCAATTTAGTCACAGTGGAGGCTTTCTCTTTGCATACTCAGTGGGTGGCCATTATTGAAATTACACGCATGTAAACACACACACAAACAAACATTTCGCTCAGAGCCTATATGCACATGTACTGTAGAAATTCCGAAAGTAACAGCGTCCATAACTTTTGGATTTAGCAGGCAAAAGGGGCCATTACATTTGTGCAGCCAACACTTTCGGGTAGCCGTTACTTTTGGGTAACCGTTACTTTCGGGTAGCTGCTATTTACAGATGGTTATAAAACGTTTGTACAGTAATCATCAATTCAGACAAAGCAGCTGGGTAATGCAGTAAAAAAATTCCCACATGTTTGTAAGCACAGCTGATAGATAGATAGCTTTATTAAAAATTCATTGTATCCCGAAGGCTGGATTGTTGACTGTACTACAATACGTAATACTAAAATATGAGAAAAGATGAAAACCTATTATATTTAAATAGCAGTAAATAAAAACAAAAGAACAAGGATACTACGTCATGAAATTTAAAAAACAGCCGCGAATATATGACAAAGCCATTAGAGAATAGCCGTGTTATACGTGATAAAACTATTCATCAGTCTATTTGTTCTACAAAAGGGTATGTTAAAAGCGCGCTTTCTCCTTAAGGCTATGGTACTAAGATTACGTGGCGGCAAAGGACCATGTAATTTGTGGAGGCTGTTGTCTTTAATCTCATTGAATAGGCAGTCTCCATCAGCCATTGGCGCTGTAGATGGAGGGTCGTAAACAAATAAAGGCTAGAATGTTGTTACTTTCAGAATGAAGGTATAGTATTATTATATTGCGATGTAACTAATACTGCTTGAAACATATTCATATAATTCGTTTTTTTTCTTGCAGTCAAGTGGTAATCTTTCAGGTGGGTTGTTATTTTCGATTCAAAAAAAATTTAACTTTACTTTCAGAGAGCCATTCCTTAAGGGGGGACTGCTACTTTCGGAATTCTACAGTAGTTCCTTTCACTCAAGAAAAATAAAACCAACTGGCTTTTTAGCGCAATGTACATTTTACCAATTGTGCAGTTCCAGAAAGTACCCATACCCATCAACGGGTACAGGGATGTAAAACGTCAATTTTTTTAAATTTCCAGATGGATGCTGGAAACCAAAAAACCCTTTACAAGAGGGTTATAGATACATGCTGGAACAGCATTGTGAGCATCTTTTTCCATCTTAGGTACACTTCCAGGACATTCATTTCCATCCTTATTGGGTATGAATATTGTTCAGATTCAGAAAATATCCACGCTCCCTCCACAGAAGCAATTGAAATTTTCTGGGGGTGGGGCTCTGAAAGGAAAAAAAAGAGTTAAGAAATGAAGCTTAATTGGAATTTCCAGAGGGGTGGGGGAAGTCGTAGAAAAAATCCCTTCTGTAGGGGAGGTCTCTGGATATTTTATGCTACTACGCATTTCCTGGAACTCATCATAAAATAGTTGACAACCTTGTATCTGATTAACATCAGCAGGATTTATTGGTGCTGCCAGCATCCGCAGTGAAACAGAACTCGGACCAAATTTTCCCGTTTCAGCCTTCTGCAATCTGTTTCATAAGAACACAGAAAGTTTCATGTCTAGAGAACGTTGAGTCAGTGAAACGATTTTTTTTTCGTTTTCTCACCTCTCACCTCAGAACTTTCTCTGGATCTCCATGTTCTGAATAAACTATTGATTCAGACTTGGTAGTGAACAATCGCCTAATGTAAGGCAGCTGAGCGCTAAATTTCTTCCAAACTTCGGTTGTAATAACCTGGCCGCCATCTTGGACTCATACTAGATTCCAGATCTACCCTGCCCGTTCTAAATGTCACGGTTGATGTCACGTTTATGTCACGTAGACTGTCGCGTACATAATGAAGAGACCCTGTCTATAAGTTGACTTTCTGTTTGAATAATTGTACTGTGTATTTTTTTGGTCTGAGTTAGCGCAAATATGAAGCATTGTTGTGCAAAATTAGCAGATGCAAACAGGGGAAAATCATAAAATACAGCTGCTTTATGTTTCGACTATTTCCATGACGACTCAGGACGACTCATAAACAACTAAACTAATATGGCCGACAGAAACACGCGTTTTGATTGGTCAAGAAAAGTTCGACTTGTTGAAAAGCCAAACTTCACACGTGACTCACGGATCACGGTGACTTCTCTCGCGATCGGACCGCAAAATATGAGTGCTATCTGACGGGTTTTGCGGTCCTTTTACGATCGCACTTGCCCATCAATGAAAAAGATCGTAAAGAAATCATCCAGTGAAGCTATTTTAACCCTAAAATCATGGGCTACCGCGAAAATTCACCTTGATAAATGGCTGCAAAGTGCAAACGTATCAATGACAAGATGTTATCGTCTAAAGTGGCATGTAAATTGTGGCTACGTTCGCAATTTGATTGCCAGTGAACTATCTTTTCGAACATCATCAGCTTGCTGAGATGTCACTATCCTCTTCCAGCGAAAATCGAGAAGAAATAAAGGAAGAAAACTTGGTAAGTGGCTGTACATGTATTTAGTAGCTAAAGTACACCGTGTTACAACTTCCTTGAGGTAATAAACATCAATGTCTGACACGTTTGCTTTATACACTAATAGACCAATCACGGTTTGAGGTTGTGTTAAAGCTCGCATCAGCATTTTCAATTTTCACTTGGCAAAGAAATCTTCCTTCATGTTGTCATGACACTCTTTGAATCATGAGATTGTATGGCTTTATAGACTTGCCTTTATATAGTCCTTGTTTCTTGTCTTTCAGGAATATTTATTGCTGGAAGATGAAGGATTTGTGGATTTCTTTAACTCTTTCTTAGCATTACCAGTAAGTTTCATTGCGGTTATACAGTTAAGTTAAATTTCTATTTTGATTTGGATTCTCAAGCACACTCGCCGTACCCACACTAACTAGTCACTCTGTTAATCATTAACCTGTTTTGAAGGCTGTCGTCAATCATAGAGAGAGTTTACAAGGGGTAGGGTGAGTCTGAGGACGCTGACGGGGATGTCAGAGTTGGACAAGAGTTTTCATAAAATTTTTTGTGTCTATCAATCAACATAATTATCAGGCGCTGAATTACCAGCTGCTGTTCGGAAAAATACATAAGGCCTAGGAAAGGACCTTTGGGACCCAGACCTAAAAGAGTGACAGAAATTGAGCATATGTAATATGCCAAAACAACATGACATGGTGTTTCACTAAGGGCCAGGCACCAGGCAAATTGACTGCCGATGAGGATGTTTTTGCCCGACATTGCCGACCTGCTTTGACCATCTGGAGGAAAGTTTTTCCTATCATTCAAGAACAGTTCAGTTCTAATAGGTTTGCCTGCCTCTAAAAGGCAGTCACCCTATTAAATGCTGAAAACTTAATAACAGAAACCCATGCATGGCAGTCACTATGATTGTGAAATTGGACATCTTAGATCTGTCCATCAGATGAGCAAAAACTCTTGTCATCTCAAATATTAGTCCACAGCATGATACAGTCATCAGAGCCCACCTCGTTGCTAAAAATGTTTATTAAGGCGTGATGGTGCTTGCTTCCAAAATGTTGCAGTTTGAGATTTGGAATCAAATTGAAAACTGTTTCACTAATAAAAACACTAGCAACGCCACTAAGTAGAAATTACAGTGAGGTACCTATCCATTTACTTCTGTTATAATATTCACAATCTTTTTAACTTTTGTTTTTGCTTCTCCAAAATGGAAGTGGCTAGCCACCCAATACCCCCCCCACCCCCCCCCCCCCCTAAATCCATCCAGAGGTTTTGTTAAGTTTTTGTGCAGGAGGTCAGTGGGATTTTTCAGCCAGGCATTTTTAGTTTTTCTTATGAAAGAAAGTAAGAGGAGAAGACAAAAACAGCTGGGCAAATTGATGGCTAAGTCTCGTTCACAGCCAGTCAATTTGCCCAGTGCCCGGCCCTTATGAACCCCCTGTTCACCCCTGCTTCAGTGCTTGCAAATTAGTAGCCAACTGTTACTTGCATACTCTGCTTAAAATGGGAATCGGTGAGTGAGGACATTGACAGTTCAACTGTAATCTAATCCTATAGCTAATTATTTAAAATTTGTATTTCAATTTTCTTGTAGTGCTTTGCAGAACGCCTCCACTATAACGGTGCGCTTGAAGTTTTTGAGGAATTTATCGAAAAGATAGCTGATGATGTTGGCAAGGGGGATGCAAAGGCTGCCTCCCAGTTGCGTCAGTTTACGCACTTCAAAGGAACAACGTACAATGTGGCCGATAGCCAGTCACACATAGGTTATTATGTGACCATACTTGATAAAGTCCAGGGGCTTGAGTTTATAAAGAAGCACAGGCTGCCACTATTCTTGAGAAGTGAACTTTATGCTGAATATAAACTGTCCAAACACTTGTCTACAGTGCAGGTGAGTGTCAGGCATATATTTCCCCCTCATCACCATCATTATCACCATTGACATCACCATCATCGTCATCATCATTATCACCATCGTCATCATCATTATCACCACCATCATCATCATCATTATCGCCATCATCATCATAATTATCATCATCAGTATTACCATCATCATTATTACCATCATCATCATCAATAGCATCATTATCATTATCATCATCATCATTATCATCGTCATCGTCATCATTATCTTCATCGGCATCATTTCCTTTCGCCATGCCAGTAGGCATACAAGCATATCAGGCATATATGCTGTGGTTCAAATTCTTTTGTCTCTAGTAGGACGCACGTGAAATGTTAGTGATCATTAGTTTTACTGTACAGGTGTACATGAACATGTTTAACTGCGGATTCGTCAAATAACATCCTTTTTCATACTATTCTTCTCTTGCAGGAGTCGTTCTTTCGTGGCCTTTATTCAGAAAGCTCAGACGAAGATGAAGACAGCGGTGTAGAAGAACCTAATGTTTTTCTCCCAGGAGGTCGGTCACGAAGCGTTGTCAGTTTCAATCTCACCCCTTCCTTGGGAGAAGCGCAATCGACAGATGGAGAGGCTGAGAGCGACAATGAGGGTCATATGTATCTTCCTACGAACGTGCGGTCAATTGAAGAAACATTCGACGCGTGGCATGAGTCATTTAAGCGTCCAGAAAGTCGCACCAGCTTGTTCAGTAGTGGCGGTGGCTCGCCTTATCCGCTCACTCCACAGATTAGGGAAGAAGACGAATTTGCAGAGACTCGTTCAAGCTCTAGCTGCTACAGTGCTCAGGAGAGTGACGTTTCTGTTCCAAACAATGCTAGGCCTGCCTCGCGTTTGAGCTTTGTTAGTGATAATACTGACAAAACGTCGAGTCCTGAGCCTAGATCTGCAGTTAGTTCAGCAAGTAGAGACGCGTTAGCCTTAGAAACCGGTAGTCAGACTGGATCATTTCAGGAGGCGTCAAATATTGGCGATCAGGATTATGAAAGGTGTAAAGATCCTCCCTGTGTAGATGAAATGACGCGCAGTTTGTCTTCAACTTTGAGCTTTATTGCTGAGCATGGGCGAGTGAAAGGGAGCTCTCCACCCTCGGAAAAATTCCTTGATGAGCCAGCATTAGATGAACAACAAGACTTACCTTCAAAAGAAGACGTGGAAGGAAACAATGTATTCACCAGTGAAGAGGAGTCTATAATTGTAAAATCACAAAGAACTGAAGAACAAGACTGTTTTCCTTCAAGGGGAAAAGTGGAAGAGTATGGTGAGTTTTATGGCAAAGACGAACCTATGGTGAAATCGGAAGGAACTGTAAAACAAAAGGACTTGCCCTCAAGCGAAGAAGTGGCAGAGTATGTTACAACTGTAAGCGAGGGAGAATCTATTGCGGAATCCAAGCCAGTTACTGAAAGTGACGACGTTTTAGAAAACACTTATATCGAGAGCGCGGAAACGGAGCGAGAAAAGTATGATTCTGGGATAAGTGAACATCAGTTACCAGCTGTTAATGAGATTCATGTAAGTGAAAAAGATGAACGCGTCAAGGAGCTCTCAAATGAAGGCAAAGTACCGAGTATTAATGTAGAAATTATGTGTAACGATGATGGAGCGATAGAAAGGGGAAATGCTTTCACTGACACCACGGTCGATTTGGCTGAATCTCTGAGTGAGGAAAACAGCGAATCGATTCCTGCAGAAGAAGTACATGAAGAATTGTCTGAAGCAACTGAAGATTTGTCTAACGCAGAAGAAACGAGTGCGTCTCTTTCAGACGCGGTTGATAGTTCTGGTGCGGTTGAAAGTGTCGCGGGTAAAGACGAAGAAAAACAAGAAATTCAAACTTTACAGGAAGACGAGAAGACGAGTAGTTCTGCGGACGAGGAAGATTGTCTTCACTGTAAAAATGTTGCAAAGCAGAAGAATGCCATTCCGATAAAGGCAGTGGATGGAGATCACACCTTAAACGATGATGATTCAAAACAGTCAAAATTATTAGATTTAAGCTCCGAAACTGGAGAGACAACCTCGGTTGAAGAGCACAGTGTACAGAAGACCACCGAAAATGAAAGCATTGACGAAGAGACAGGGAACCGTGAAGTGTCGACATCAACAGTACTGGAACATGACTCTGAACTTAAAGCTGACACGAGCACGTTTTCGATTCGCGAAGAAGAAGACAACGAAGAAGAAACAGAGGAGAAGGACAACGAATCTGAAGTGCGAGATTCCCAAGGAGACATGGTCGAAGACAAAGAACCGAACGAAGACGATGCTGACGAAGAAGGGGGTTACACAACCGAAGCAAGCGCGACAACGCTGCAAGGAATTCGCGGCGTGTTCGGCAAAAAGCGCCGTTGTAGCACGGCTGCCACGTCTGTTGACTGTGACGTAGGAGACGCAGAGTCGGCTTTCAGCGAGGACGGATCTGAAATGGAAGGCAAACCATATGATTTAGCGATGAAGGAAGGTCTCGACTCATTCAAGGAGTTTCTTTTGGAGACGAGTGGTGAAAAGCTGCTGCAGTTCTGGTTGGAAGTAGAATGTGGGAGATACTTCAAACATGAGGAGGAAAGAAACAGGTACAACACTTTTAAATTTTATTTCCCCCCCTCCCCCCCCCCCCCCACCCCCCCCCGTTGTGCTTTGTGCTGACATGTTGCATCTCTCCTGAGTGCGGCTGGGTTGCTCAAAGTTTTGAGTCTGAATGATCTCAAAGTGCACAAGACATAAGAAGTGAAAACATTTTTAAACAAGAAAAATTAATACTTCGGTTAACTTTTAATCTTGGGTTAGTGTTAACCAGCTTTTGGACAACCCGACCCTGGGTTGTAATTACCAAGAAAGTCGTGTCTGACTGCTAGGGGGAGGGGGGCTAATAAATTTTGCAGTCGGACTTATGGGCTCGTTCTGTCTTTCACTGACTCGACCTGCAAGTGAGGTTTCTTGGGATATTTTTGAGGAAATTCAAACTACAGAAGTGTTGTTTTCAGAGATGACATTTTAGAGAGTTATTAAAAATCATCCTGGCTAGAACCTCTTATTTACAGCTTGCTAAAAGGGAGAGTCCCAAAAATTGGTTTTCTTTGCTCCAATATATAGTTGTATTGTTTTACCGATAAATTCCTTTCCTCGACACTTTTAGATTAGTGCAGTGTCTACGCGACAAGTTTTGGCGAAGTGGAGGTATTTACGAGTTCTCCGCCGGTACAAAATCAAGACTGAACATGGTCGACGGATCGACGTTAACTTACGAAAGATTATTTGTCATTCAGCCTGATGTTCTTGAGCCTCTTTTAAGTTATTGGTAAGTTCGATTTTCATTTTCGTTTCCAAGTCAGCTTCTAGCTAAGGGCGCTAATTAATTCCTTAACAAACCTTGTTTGCAGTGGACTTACGATTACTGAGTGCACTCCATCCCGGATCTAGTGGTCCGGGTTTGAACCCAGGCTGAGGGTATTGTGTTTTGTCCTCGGGCAACCGCAAGACGCTTAACTTTACTGTCAGGGTGTCTCTCTCCACAAGTGTACAAATGGGTACCGGCGAATGTAATGTTGGAGATACCCCTGCGATGGACTAGCATCCCATCCAAGGGGGTGGGGGGGGGGATACTCCTAATCGCTTCATGCTATGGAAGCCGGAGATACGCGCCGGCCTGATTAGCCACTTGAGTCGTACGTAGACTTAACTATTTACGTTGTTCCCTGCTTTTTTATTGTCTCATAGGTGTATACGATTTACAATGCATCAGCAACGCCGTTCTCATTGCCGCGACCTAGACTACAACAGGCTGTCGAACGAAAGGCCAAAGTCGTGCGTGAAACGAGAAAATGCACTTGCAAACTTGCCTCAAGTTCCCGCGCACGTGGGTCTGTCCCAGGTCCTCCCGAGCAAAACAATGGTTCCCCGACCCCAAACTAGTTGTGCCAAGAAGACGGGCATTCAGCACCAGACTTCCCGGCCTCAAGTACGCGCCAAGTCTGCTCATCCGAGGCTCCTTCAAGCTGCTAAGTACATACATACCAATGCAAGCACAAAACAACTGCAGGTAGGCACCGACGAGAGGGGACTGGAACACTTATTATATAGCTAGCTCCGTGAGCGGGCAAGATGAACCGGATCCTGCGCTATCCGAGTGGGCAAGATGGAGCTCTCTTGCCTGCTTGGGACTACCCGCTGTGTCCCGCAAGAAAAATTTCCCCTAAGCCATACAATAAATCCTTTATTGGCCAAGCTTGTTCGGTCAAGATGGCTGGATATTGGCCTCGTTCTTTTTTGCGTGTTTATGGACTTGAACTCCGTCTCGGTCCATAAACACGCAAAAAAGAACTTGGCCAATATCAAGCCATCTTGACCTCACACTTAGATATCTGACTGTGTTCTATTTACATTTTGCGGGTGCGGTGGTGGGCAATCTTTCTTTCTCTTCTTTTCATCTTTACTTTTTGGCAGTAATTCTGTTTTCGCCTAAGTCAGTGAACGCGCACCATTTTTCGAAGTCCTGGATAACATTATCGGCACTCTAAGCAAGTCGAACATGACAGCCTTCTGTACGCTGGTGGATATTCTGCCATTGAGCCACTGGGAAACTCTTGAGAGTTAAAGCGGGGATCCACATGAAAGCCGTATTTTGGCTGGGTGTTATGTTTTTAATGCAAATATCTCGTTTACGTTTCAAGCAATCAAGAATCTCTATGCTCATTTCACATATCTATGTTTTGGGTCGTTTTGTAAATTTTTTGGTGATTTTTAGGTATATTTGGAGATAAATAGTTTTTCTCAAAGGATTAGTAAAATTTATGGAAATAGGAAATTTGAAGATTTGGTGTTGTTTTAAAATTAGAGTTTGAAGTTAAAAATTGATAGATACACTCTGGTCGGGCAACTGTCTGGTGGTGTTCCATAACCTTTTTTTTTTCCCTTTCAACCTCTCTTTAAACTTACCAAAATTTCACTTAAATTCATGTGTACCCCCGCCTTAAGCCATTTGATTCCCGCAGCTATCTTTTAACTGTTTTACGATCTCCTTTTTTAGAACATCATTGCCCCTGTGAAGACAGGCTATGGGTTCGAGCAGCCTCCAGCACCTTCCTTTCCCGTTGAACCGGCGCCAGACTACCTACCTACCGTTAGGCTGTTTATCAACCCTGTCCCCTCCCCTGATAGTAAGATTCAGAGAATGATGCGGTAAGTGACGTCATTGTTAGAGAAGGTTATGTCGTCCTCGAAATAAAACAACTTTCTCTAATTTCATTCGCTCCATGTTCTTTCAGTTTCACCGCAATAAATCACAAAAAATAATCATTTCTCATTTTTTTTTTTATTTGAACAAACCTGCATAGGACGTTTCAACGAACTTCAGTATTCGTTGACAGTTCCACGCCGACTTCTGTCGAGGAGACTGGGTCCAAGCCTGGCGCCATGTTGGATTCGTTAATTCAAGGACTCATTTTTGAACGGCAGACTGGGAACTACTTCAACGCGTTTTTTACAAAACTCAGGAAATAAGGTATTATAGACAAGTGATTGATGAAGGGGTCAATTAACTTGTGGATTAAAACCTATTTTTCGAAGTTCTTTTGTTTCGTACTGTATATTATGCTATACGAAGTCGCGTTTTTCAGTCTGTGTATAAAACCCTAGCGTGCATGTGACCATTCAAACGAAAGCTATTGAGCAGTACTTTCATGTGATACTGTTTATTATGCTTTACAAAGTGTTTTTAACTTTTCATTCTGTAGATGAATTCACAGTCTCTAACTATTATGCCCCTATGGCTGCTGAGTGATTTCTAGCTTTTAAGTCGTTTCCCTGTAACTTTTGTTGTTCTATGTTGTTTCACCGTAGCTTTGGATGAACTGCCTGGCGTTTTGGAAGTCCCTCCAAGAATACAATGCATATTTCTTCGCTGACTCGCTTAATCCTTCTCTGCTATCTAGAAAGGCGCGGGTAAGGATGGATGTTTTGTATACTCTCGTTATCTCCATCGTCAAATTCCATCAGATAATAAACTCCGCTTTGTAAGTGAAAGATAAAACTTACACGTGCACAATTTCTCTGAAAGGTAATAGACTCTAATATCAGTTTGCACCTTTGAATACGGCTAAGATTGCCTGAGACGAAGGAATGAGAGATATTACAGACCTGAGTGCTAATTTTGTTTGTGTGTTCCACAGACAATGTATGCTAATTTTGTGGTGTCTGGAAGCGCACAGGATGTTCATGTACACGGGGACATCCAACTGCAGGTTCATAAAGAGCTGGAGCCACCGTATGAGGAGCTTTTTGATGCAGTTGAAGAGCATGTTCTACATTCACTTTTGGAGCCCTGGAATTTGCTTATCGCGCACGAAAAAGAATCGTATAGACATGAGGTGAGATTTTAACTCTGAAATTCTCATGATATAAAGCTGCTTAGTACTTAAATTAGTCTTCAACCTCGTTCCAGGGCCTTTTCCCTGGCTTGGGGGCAGGGCGGGAAAAGGCCCTGGCATCGGCTGGTCACGTGCTTATCTTACACCCTGAAATCCTGAGTGTAATAAATTAGCGAGGTTAACTTAATCAAAAGTGCCGAAATCAAGACGGCAGAGAAACGGTCTGTGCTATTCAACATGGATCTGCTTTTAATCGTTGTAACTTTCCGTCGTTTTGTTTAAAGCCACTTCAAGTGAAATGTTTTGAATATTTACTAAAAGGCAAAAATATTGTTTCCGTTGTACCGACTGGTTTTGGCAAATGTCTGCTGTTTCAGCTTCTCCCGGATTGACCGAACAGAAATGGCAGATGTACATATGTCACGAACCGTAGAAGTCGTGTGGGCTGTCAACTGCATTTTACACAATATTATTGTCCGCCTTGATTGTCACGAAATCCGTAGCCTCTCTCCCCATTCTCCCTCGCCGTTTTTACACTCGCTCCAGACCTTTCGCTCGGATGTGGACCGTCGCTCGCGTTTGCAAAAAATACGACTGTCTTGCAGTCTATTTATGACCATAACTGCTGAAAAACCATACCCTTTGGGGTCGCACATGCCTAAATAGCCCATATAAGAAAGAACCCCCTGGGGGAGGCGGGGTTGGGGATGCAGGGATGACGCAGTTGTGAGAGCGCTCGCCTCCCACTGCTGTGGCATTGGTTCGATTCCCGGACCCTGCGTCACATGTGGGTTGAGTTTGTTGTTGGTTCTTTACTCTGCTCTAAGTGTTTTTCTCCGGGTTCTCCGATTTTCTTCCCTCCACAAAAGCCAACACTCCAAATTCCAATTTGATCCGGGAATGAGAGCCTGGCCGTGGTTTGGGAGCTTTACTGTTAAGTGTCACCCTTATTTTATTTTTTCTTTTATTTAAGGCAAACCCCGTTCAAAGCAATAAGTTAACTAAACAAGGTTAAAAACTAAATTAGGTGCTTATACCGAGCGCACTGTGAAAAACTCTAAACCTGATTTAGTTAACCCTTGGTGTGAATGAGGCACAGTCAGACTTGAACCATTTTTCACCAGGTTCCCACTGAACAAAGGCTGAGGCATATTGAAGTCAAAGTGATGGCCAGAAGGCGACAAAGTCTTATTCAGACTCCTGGAGGGGTAAGATGCATGTATTAAAGTTACTATCTAAAAACAAGCCCAAATGTAAGTCTAAGTGTCTAAATGAAACAGGTGAGAGTGAAAGGTTAGAACTCACAAAAGATTTGAGTTGATATGTAGTGCTAAAAGTTAACCCAAGTGCACAAAATTATTGTCCGTATGACATACAGTGGTAGTGAGGTTACGCGACAGTCGAAATATAAGGATTTGTCTGAAAAAACCCGGTTTAGGTGTAGTTCTGCTGCGAAAGGATTTATAGAGGCTAAAGCTAAAAACTACCTAAATGGCGTTATTTTGGCCTAGAAACCTCAAGAGAACATGGTAACACACGCTCAAAGCGAGGCAGGCTCATTTTTGTTCATGCTTCTTGGTATTTTTAGGCTTAAGAATGTAAAGACAAACAATAGACTGCAAGGCTGATATTACGTGAAATACGTTTCGAGACACCAACATAGCAAGAACCGATTAAGCAGGATCGCAACAGTGGACAGCTGTTTCGTCCTTCTTGGCGGTCCCTTGCAGTTTCTGCTTTCTCACTTAAGAATGTAACCGGTTTTGTTTTCATACAAATGCTTTTATCATTCGACGCATTGTTTTCCTCCTTTCCATTGGCCGAGAGCCCACCACGTGACCTGCAAATAACTGCCTACAAATAATGGTCTGCTCAAGCGTAATTGGAACCACGCTCTCGAGAGAAAAATGACAGATCGCTTCCCTGAGCTGTAAGGAAGTGATTAAAATATGAAAACAAACTTGGTGATCGAATGATAAAACAATTGTTGAACTCGGTTATCGCAAAATATCGTGATTTGTCAGTGTCTCGCAGATCAATTATTTTCCTCAGCCTTCGGCTTCGTCAAATAATTGATCTGCTCGCCTCTGACAATTCACGATATTTTGCTAAATCTCGTCCAATAATTGTTAAATATTTTGAATATTTCGACTGTTGCGCAGCCTCAGTAATCTTGTATCCTACGGACGCCTGTGTTTGCTACTGAGTTATAAGGTGACTTTCCTTTATGTCACAAAAAACACCACGTAACTGATATAGAGACAACTTAACCACGACCGATGAAGCATTTCTTTCATGCCGTTCTTAGTTCTAAAACATTATTTATTTATCATTGGTTACAGGCAGAGCAATATTAGGGAGTTTAAGGAACTACTACAGCGACGCCGAAGACAACGTCGATCAAAAAATGAATTTATATTTTACCTAGGAATCTCGGGATATTCTTAAGTCATTTACTTTGTTTATCACTCTCAAACATAACGCGGAACTGAATCTAGGACACCGAAATAAATTTGAAATAGAATTTCAAAAAAATTAGCCGTCGTAGCTCACGTTCTCCAGACAACGCAGAATTTGGTCATTTTACGTTGCTTTGCAGAGGACGGCAAAGAAATGTACAAAGATTTATAACGCACGTGCACAGCTGTTGTTCTGCTCATTAATCCTTTTGTTTAGCGACGTTCTCGTTGCCTTTGCCGTCGTGGTTTTCTTAAACTCCTTAAGTTCTATGCCCGCCACAACAGAAATACATAAATACATACTTGAGCGATTTTTAAGTTTACTTTGGAAGTAAGCCGCAATTTCTTTCGTTTCACGTTAGTCCACTCTGTGCCCAAAGCACGGGAAAATACCCCAGACCAAGCTGCGATTGGTTTTGCTTTGGCATTCGATTCGTTATTTTGGGCGGTGCGATTACTTTCTAAGTAATCATGATAGTTGCATATTAGTACATAACAGAGGATGCATAATTTATGATTTAGTTTTTTATTGCGCCTTTTAATAGCATGCGGATTCTAAAATTCAAAGCTCAACCGACAAATGCGTCTTTCGCTACCGTCAGTCAAATGTTCGGCGGCTCCTCCCAGCTTCCGACTAATGCCGAGCACTGTGTCGTTGTCTGAACTGTGCTCGGAAGCTGGTAGGAGCCGCCGAACATTTGATTGACGACAACGAAAAACGTATTATTTTGTCGGTTGAGCTTTAGAATTTTAGAGTCCGCATGTTATTGAAAGGCGCAGAAATAGACCGCTTCAAATAAAGGAAGAACGCAGAGGTCGAAAGTCCGTCTTTTTAGTTTTTTCCTCTCACTGATTATCAGGGATGGGTATGGTTATCTCGAATTCCACGTTCTTTCTTAGCTTGGTAATGCCGAAGATGATCACGAGAAAGAAAGGATATCAGTGGAAGAAGCCAACAGACCTGTTCCAATACCAAAGGACGGAATTACTTTTGAAACGCTCATTAGAAACAGAGACGAAGTAGAACATTTTAAAGAATTTCTCAACAAGAAGCATGCTAGAGGTGAGGGAAAATGTTAAAAAATGTTTAATGTTGAATGTTTATAGCGGTTGATACGCTTAGCTGCAAGTAGTGAGTTCTCAGGAATGCCACTTAAGAAACATAATAGCCTAAAAAATCCCAACTGGCGGGAGACAGACCAGTTGGTTATTTACAAGCATGACCAAGAAGTTGAAGTGGGGTCTACCGAGAAACAATTCCATCTTAGTAGTCAGAGGGAACTTGAAGCCTCGATTTTGGGATTTAAGTCCGGCTCGGCCACGCTGCAGCCCGATAGAGCACTAGACAGCTGTGACTGGCCAGGCCTGAGCGTCTGTTTTGTGGAAGTGTCCGCATTAGTAAACTGAGATCATGCAGTGAATTTCGCTGGCGTGTTGTAGGTATCAAGGATCTGATGGCTTGGACAGACATGGAAACATTTATTCGGGTTCCTCGCTCCATGGAAGAAAAGCGGGACATGAAAGCTAGAGAAATTCGTGACAATTGGTTAGGTAAAAAGTATTTCTTTGGACCTGACAGCCCTGCTACTAGAGAGGGAAGAAACTTGGTAAGTTTCTCGCGAATGGTCAGCTTAGATAACCTCAGGGACCGTAAAAGCCATGCGAAGAATTTTTGTCCGCCGCGCGCGAGAAAAAAACCTCTGGTACCCAGGGTACAGTTCAGATTCCTGTAGGTTTGGTTTTACTATGTTTAACAATTACATTATGACCTTGAGATTTCTAGTTTTAAAACAATAGACAGTTTATGCCTAGGAACTATCAGCTGATATCTGCCCCGCGGAAATTTGATGTGCTTAACACAAATGTTTGCGACTTTAAGAAAATCAAATTTCCAAGGGGCAACTATCTGACCGATAGTTCCGAGACAGACACTCTATTGTCTTTATTGTTTCCAGAAAAAATTCAACCTTTTTACATGCATGAGGCCCGTGGAAGCCAAATGTAATATTTGAGAAAGAACACAGACAAAAACCTAAAGACAATTTCACTTGTTTATTAACTATAAGCGCGCTTGTTTGCAGAAAATATTTACGGTTAAGTCCTATGCATACGGGTTTTTTCCTCGGACAGGCACGATTTCTGCGGATAAACTCTAGCGCGTCACGTGATCAGTTTAAACCAATAATAATCGGAGAAAATTTATTGGTAAACTATAATGGCTGATAGTATACGAGTAGTTCAGCCAATCAAATTCTATCAGTTGCACAAATATACCAGTAGAAATCTACTAATTGTATTTAATAAGACTGCTCTATCCTCCAGTAATTTGACATTTACATCTCATATACTTTTGATTTTCTCTTGTCTTTTAGATAATGAATTTAAACGGTGGCCGTCCTATCAAAGAGCGACCCCAGTCTCCCGTCATTGTTGAAAGCCAAAAGTTCGTTCGCGCGCGAATTGAGCGACGTTGGTTAATGCTATTTAAACAAACGGCAGAGTTCTTAGAAAGACAAAAGCCGCGCGCGGCTGGCGTGCCTGAACTGGTGGAGGATATCATGCTAAAGAGACGGCTACAGCGAAGCGAAGCTGCTTGGAAGGTAAAATTCAGTTTTGTCAGTTTCTGTGCGGTATCGTGCTTCGAATGAAGTTAAGGCGTGTTTTATGAAAGAGCCATGATAATATGGACATTCTGTTGTCTCTCAGTCGTTTCATGACCAGAGGGTTAGCTGGAGAGAAAGGTACGGAGGACCGGGCGCTGTAGAGTGCGGAACTAGACAAAGTTGTGGGAAGAAAAGTTGGAATCACGGATTTCTAAGGTGATGGGAATAGGGAGAAGCTGAGAGAAAAGTCCTCCACCTTCGTAATAATTTGCAAGAGAAAAAAGATCAAAGGCATAACGCGGGAGTCATTAAAGACAGAGCGGAACCTGGGGTGAAAGGCCCTCCGGTGTCCTTTGTAACCTATCTCCTAGTGTGCCAAAAACGTTTCGTTTTACCTCTTGTGTTTTTGTATGTATCACGATTGTCATTTTGCTCGTGCCCTCGACGATCGAGCTGCAAATGTTTGTAGGAAAGCAGTTCTTTCTGTATAACGAAGGTACATTATTCCAAAAATTATTCTTATTGAAGTGTCCTGTTTCTCTGTTGCAGATTCTGAATAGCAGATGGGTCTCATCGTCACGTGATGTGGTGGCGTTACGTCAAACACTTCTCAATCCCAGCAGTTGCAGCGAGTTCACGGCGTTTGTGGCAGTCAAAGGTGACACGCTTGAGAGTAATGTTCACTTCTGGCTTGAAGTGCAAAAGTTCAAGGTAAAGATGCATGATGTGTCTTAAAATCTACCATGTTGAAGGCAATATACGCGCAGGAACATAAAAGCGGCAAAGAAATGTCAAGCTTGACAGACTGAAACCCCTCTGTCTTGGAGGCCGTCGTTTTCTTTGCCCTCCAGTTGTAGTCTGCAGTACAGGCGTTGTTTTGTAATGGGATGTTCGATAGACCAAGTTTTCGACGCCGCCATCTTAGATTGTTATTGGATGCTTGACCGGTGAAGGGTTTGGTAGAGTGTTTAAGGTCCCGCACAAATTTTTCCTCGCCCCAACCCTCCACAGTTGTGAAATCCAAGATGGCGTCCTAATACGAAAATGTACACTCGCGCGCCAAAATACGTCTGCACTGTGGGCTATCCAGCATGGCGGATTTTGAACAATGATCGTTTGTTGCAAAATGCCCATTAGTCTTGGGCAAGTGGCGCAAAAGAAGTACAATTAATCGCCCCCAGTTGAAGAAAAACCTAAACGAAATAGCTTGTTGTATCTATTTTAGTAAAATCAAAAAAGCTGCACTGTTTGTAACGTACATTTAGCTTGGAATTGAAGTACATTGTCAAATTTCACGATGTTGCGTCACGCAAGCCATACAAATCTTTTGTTGTTAACTTATGTCTCATATTTAACAGGATTTGTGTCACGCACATGCCCAACCAGCGCTAATCCAGCGTAAAGTACAGACCATCGTGGATTGCTTCCTGAACTCAGCGATTGCTCCTGAATTACAGATTGATATTCCTATTGAGATGGCGGACAAATTGATGGAGAAACTGTCGGGGAGGAGTCCCTCGTTACACCCATATGTGTTCAGAGAAGCACAGGTAACAGAATCAAACGAGTATATGCTCTTGAACTTGTGTCCCGTCGAGAGAGCACTGGAACAGAGTTTGCTTAATGCATACAAGTATAAAACTTTGAAATGATTCCAAAGCCGCAAGTTTCCTTTATGCTGGGCTGTGTGGAGAGAAATCTAGTTTAGACACTACTTGATATACGTAGCGACTTGATAGAACTTGTGTTATTTTCTCGTCGGCTTATTCGTAAAACCTTGAGGCTTAAGTAAAACTCCCGGGGGAACTCCTATATAATAAGGCCGGGGAGGGGGAAGCTAGTAGAAACTTTGATACGAATCCCTAAGAGACACCAAGGTCCTGTTTTGTGGGTGTAGCTTAAAATTGTTTTTCACCTCTATGAGGTACCAATGCTAAAGCAACGCATTAACTGATATCGACGTTTTTCGGCTCAATACCCTAAAGAGACCGCTAAAGTTCCTCCTGTGGGACGTTTTGAGGCGGAACCCCCTAAGGGTACCAAAGCCGCTTTTTGAACACGTATTAAGGTACGACAGCAACCCCGTCCCTTTTATGTCGGAGTTCCCTCGGGAGGGGAGTGGGGGGGCGCTATCACTTTCGCTAAAGTTCCTCCCTGGGGACCTTTTGAGGCGGAACACCCTTAGGGGGGCCAAACCCGCATTTTAGCACCTAAAGGTACGACGGCACCCCCTTCCCTTTTATATCGGAGTTTCCCCGGCGGGGAAGGGAGCTATCACTTGCGCAGATGTTGTTTCGGTCTAATTCGTGGTTTATAGGCGTAAATAGACTTTAGTTGTGTTCCAGCAAAGTGTCAAAAAGTTTTGTCAGAAATTTGTCCGAAATGAGACAAGAAGCATCCGAAAATGAAATGTCCGCTTTGCAAGCATTGAACGTGTGTTCAGTTATATTTGTTCCCTTTCAGATGACCGTGTTTCGAGTTTTGTTTAATCACTGGAAGGAATTCGTGACCCACCGGAGTAAGATACCCGAGGGCGAAAACCCGCGGGAACACTTTGCCGAAATGCTTCGAAGACACCGTGCCGACAACAAGTCCAAGAAGGAAGCCAGTGAGCGGCGGAGGATGGCGCGACTGAGCGCCGAGAGAAAGAAGAAAGAAAAGGAAGAAAGAGAAAAGAAACGCATTGAAGATCTCTCGAGGTCAGTGGATAAGTATAGTTAACCGATTGTAACAAATATCGGTGTTTCAAATGGGTCCGTTGGCTGTGTGGCACTGTGTAGTTAGTTCAAAATGTATGCGTTAGCAACAAAGTTGTGTGCCTAAAGTCAAATTATTCAGTAGCAGATTTATCTATATTAGTTTTTATTTAGTACGCTGATCGGTCTATCTCTCTCTGTAACGCCTGCGTTGAGAATACGAAAAATTAGTCGCCTTAGTTCTCCAAAATGCCCAGAATTTGTTCATTTCATATTGTTGTTCTGCAGAGTACGGCTACGAAATTTACAAATATTTATAACGCACGTGCACAGCTATTGTTTTGCCCATTAAAACTTTTCGTTGTTTCGTTGCCGTCTTGGTGTACTTTAAAAGTCCCTTTTCAAAATGCAACTTACGAGCGACATGTCTCTCGAAAAAGATAACAAAAATTGGAAAGACGTTCTGAATTTGCCAAGAGGCGAACGAAGCGATGGAAAACAAAATTTACAGCTTCGGACTCGAACACTCAGTTACGTAAAGTGATGTTTCATTTTTTTTTTTCTAATTTACGGTTAGGGTGAGGGTAGAGTAAAGCCCTGTTCAATTGGAAAAGTTTGGTGACCAAATACGCCGATCAAATTTTATTTGATGACCAAACATATTGTTGTCGTACTGAGTTTCCAAACGGTATCAATCATGTTTGATCACCCTCAAAACGAATAAAATGTTTTACAGTGTTTGATCACATGTTAGCGAACGTCGACTTTCAAATTTTATCACACACGATCAAATAAGAACAAACAAAGTGTTTAACTGAACGGGAAAATGTTTGATCTCGTTGGGTCGCCAAACATTTCCCGTTTAGACAGGGCTTAAGGTTCTCACCTTTTAGCTTATTGTATTTTGGGCTCATCGATGTTCGTTTAAAACGAATACCAATTACAGTTAATCTAGCTTATCCTTGCTGTTATTGTGTTTACAGTTTGTTCAGTATGGAGTCAGCTTCTGTATTCTACTCTGAGGAAGATGACCTGCGCTCTTGGTGTTACTCAAAGCACTTGGTAGAACAGGAGAGACAAGAACACATCAAGCGCCTCAGAGAACAAGGAATCATCATTCCAGAAGAAGACCTTGTCGACGAGAAAGGTGCTCAGTTGATTTGTTCTCTATGCCTTTAACTCGAAGAAAGAGTGAGTTTTATGTACACATTTTAGCCTCTCACAGGCGTGTAGTTAATTGGGACGAGGCGCGGCTGCGAAGAAGGAAGAGCGCTGGGAGTGATTCTTGTCTGGATCGCAAGTTTCTCCTTAACTAACCTTTCCATGCTAATCTTCCACACAGGTGCGTAAAGGGGTACCGGCGAAGCAGTTGTCCGTTTCGTAAACGGTCGATGCCATTATCGTATCACAACAATCAACAAATTTGTCTCTACTAAATTAAAGAAAAAGGAAAATATTTAACTGACCTCCACCCCCCCCCCCCCCCCCCTCTTATACCACTACAATACTAGGTCGATCCACCAAATTTCCCAAAATTGAATAGAGTTGCCCCAACCAACAGATAAAAGCTAACTGCAAGCAAACCAGTGTGAAGACGAACAATTAAACATTTAGTGACTTCGTTTTGCTTCATCAACAAATTATGACCAGTTTCTACCTGTCCAGGCCAAAACTAAAGCAGATATGACATCGTCCATTCTCGAAGGCTTGGTTACCAACTATGGTAAGGACCATTAAAAATGGCATCGACCGTTTACGAAACGGAAATTAGCACCGGCAAATTTAATGCTGTCGGTGATCCGGCGATGAACTGGAGTACCATCCCAGGGTGGCGCAGAAATATTTCTAGCCGCTTTATGCTACAAAAACCGGGATAATTATCTACATGGTGGGCCAATTGGCCTGTGCGCAGGCGATACCTTTACCTTTTATATTGAATATAATTTACAGTAGGTGGATATCTCCGTATTACATGATCGTGTCTTTGTTATTGTTTTTGTAGAGGACACAAAGAGTAGGCGCTCCCGTGTCTCAATGGCGAAATCTTCCTCTTTGGGAAAGAAAGGTGTGATATATTCCATCCATTTACTTGTAATCATCAACCCTTTCAGTACCAAACTCAGAATTTAAATTCTTCCTTTCGATTTGTATAAACTATTCTTACCGTCAGTTCTGAGAATTTTATGTTATTTGTGATATCCTAGTTAATGAGTCCTGTTTTTCTCTTCACTTTTTTAATTGATAGTGTGTTAGTATTGTGAAGAGAACCTGATTTCTCGAGTTTTGCATTGCGCATTCCTACTGCGCACGATTTTTGCGTCATCAGCGCGCGCACATGAGCGCGCGCGCATACAAAACAAGATTTCCCTCAAACTAAGCCCGATAGCGAGATAAAAGCTCCTTTTCCCTTACAGTCAAGAGCGTCGAACCGTGGCCACCAGACTAAGTTTTTGACATCGTTTTTGACAGGTTTTTGATTAGTTTGATTGGTTTTAAGGCTTCCGGTCGCTGTAAATTACCAATCAAAGGCCTTGAAAATCAAAGTCGGGATATCAAAGCCGCGCTTCTTCGTTAAATTCAGCTGCAAAAATATGGCGTTGCAGGTAGAAGTGGGTTATGGTGGGGAAAGATTTGCGACATTTCTCAGCTGTGAAATGTTGATACGAAACCCAGCTTCAGACTATCCTCCCGTTATCTTAAAAACTGCCGTTTTGCTTCAGGCGAAGCTGGACATTCGTTGTTGAATACAATAGAAAACAGGTAGCTGAAATAAATGGTCACAACGTTTGGGACAATTTCAGAATGCAAGTTACCAATGTTTCGATAGGCAGCCATACTAGTAATATCTGTCTGTGCTTAGATTTCAACGGTCGCTTACAATCTAAATGTGCCACCAAATATTCCTTGCTTTGAAAATCTGATTGGCCCGCTTAAACCGGAAGCCATCAAACTAATCAAAAACATGTCAAAAAGATGTCACAAACTTAGTCCCGTGGCCACGGTTCGACGCTCTTGACTGTAAACGAGCACGGTGACCCCCACTTTTTATTTCATAAATTCAGTGAGACCGATGTCCGCAATAACTGAGAAAAAAATTGGCAAAAATCTATGGCTACTTTTTTTGCAAATGAAATAAATGCTACAGATAGAGACGTAATGGGCCCAATAGCGCAAGTCCAAATTATGTTTCCTTTAAAGGATAAAAATATCAATTAATAATGCAGGGTATTTAAAGCCATTCTTTTCTGGGACGTAGATGAATAAGCAATCAACGAAAGTCGATCTCTGTGTGATATAATACGCCGCATTGAAAAATAATTGAGCTTATTTGTTGCGCACTGATATAATCAAAAGTCACCTAAATAACCATATTTGTCAGCATCGTGGCATAAAAACAAGCACGCTGACCCCCTCTTTTTATTACGTTTTTAACATTTCCTTGTACTGTTATGACACCATACCAAGTTTCATTGGAAATCAATGGCGGGTGCTTTTACTCGGGAATCACCTTAAAAAGCTTCGCGGTACTCTCGTAAACATTGGAATGACCAGAGGGTATCCGTCAATAAATTGATAAATAAAAGCTGTCTGCTACTCGCTTTGCCTGCCTCGGAGTTCAATTACTTTTTTTTTATCTTGATTCAAAGACAATAGCCTCCAGTAATGGAAACATTTTAGTCTTTTTTTTTTTTTTTCCCTTAGTGCATGACACAGCAAGTGACAAGAGAAGTAGTGAAGGTGAGAATAACTGTACGGCAAAACGCGGAGAAAGTACATTGAATTGAGAAAGAAAGCAAGATAGTATTCTGTTTTCCGTTAAGACAGCTGTTTCCCTTCTTGTGTTTATTCCATTCGTACCGAAAAAGATTCCATTCTGATGACGTAACACTACAGAGGTCTGATTGGTTAGTACTTGCGCGCCAAAATGCATAGACGAGACTCGCTTCTGCACAACCAATCAAAATCCGCATCGACATCTATACTGGTACGGCATAAACATGGAATTTTTCGGGTCATATCCCAGACGCCTCTAATGGTTTGGTGAATGAAGTCCTCAGAGAACAAGACACGACTTATAAAATAGAATTTGAATCGCTGACAGGCGAAAGCGAAAATAAATATACTAGCTAGTTTGTGTCAATTATCAAAATTGAAATCCATAATTCCTTCCCTCTGCTTCTTACCTCGCTCTTTCTTAATACTATGACATCAACATTTCAGATTCTTCTCGGATACTCCCGGCAAAAGTCGGAGGCATGAAAAAGAAAGCAGTGGGTCAGCTGTCTCCGGCCTTGGTCATGCGCGGTTCCGGTGTCTCCACGACTCAGTCCGCCGTGACGCGCCCTAATTCGGGAGTATCGCTGGCGTTGTCTCCTAAAGATGACAAAACGAACATAACAACGATGGGTAAGGACGAGAAAGGTCTGGAGAAAGGAGAGGGAAAAGTTCCCGCTTTTAAAGTCGAGCAGAAAAACGAGAGGAAAAGTTCCGAGATTCAGGTCATTCCTATAGCCTCGCCTGAACCTCTACAACCTTTGGACGAAGGGAAGCTGTTACCACAGCGCCCTCGCAGTTCGAAGCGACTTCTGCCAGGCAAACTGCCACCAAAATTCGCTGGGAAGAAAGGTGTTCCTTTGGACGCCATTTCCTGTATCAGTGACTATAGCGTTTTGAGTAACATCGACTTCCAGCCACGAAACACGCCATCCGGGAAACAAAGCCGTCAAGGAGGGACCTCTTTACTTACATCGAAATCTCTGAGGGACTTTACAAATTCTCCAGAAGGTAAGATTGAGATCAGCTCAATGTTACACTGTCCACAGACCCTCAATGTTGTCTTGCGTTCGTTGAAGTACAAACCGCAGAGGATTTGAAAAAGCCCGAACGCAAGAGGGTGGCACAGAGAAAAGGCCGCTTCCGCGCGCACGAAAAAGAAAACTCCCCCAAAAAATTAGCGTCTGTCTCTGTGTACAGACTAGCTCAATGTAAGTTTTGACTACAATGATTCGCCGCGATGTCTAATCGTATGGCCGGCGTAACGTGGGGACGCGAAACTCCCAATGATGTTTTTGCGATACAAGTTTCGCGATAAGAGTCCCAACTTAGAAGATAGCTTTGCTTTGGGTATCTTTCTTATCTGACTCGTTAGAAAGGTAAATAAAGTTTATCTTTCTATCTACAGTCTAACGCACAGTTCTGGCTTCTGTTATTCTAGGTGCTCAGCTGTCGATGCCGTTACCGCTGGTCAGAATCACTTCAGCATCGCACGTTGGAAAGTCCGACACCGACGGCTCAGTGGGAGATCCATCACCACTTTATTACAAACCGCGGTCGCTGACCCAGAGCCTAAAGAAAACATCCATCAGACCGCGAAGTAGAAAAGGACTGGGAATTGCTGAAGAAGACATGCAAATTAAACCAGACGTCATAGTGAACTAATGTAAACCACTTAACTTAGGTCGTGCTTCACTGGGATCAACCGTTTCAACCGCAAACGGTACGAGGTTTGGGTTGATACACTTCGTTTGAAACGCGGTGACTCGACGTTGTCACGCAAGCGATTTTTCAACCAACGAGCCCGTTTGAAAAAGTTGATCAACTTAACCAACTGAACAGACAACGGGTTTCCCCAATACAACACACAAAAAAAAACAACCAACCAGAAACGGTTGAACTCATGGAACACTTGAAAACCGGCAGCGAAGGCCAGAATACGCTTTTCTTTAGAACTTTTTCTCGTACCGAGTACAACTTCTTCAGGATAGCCAATAAAACTGTTTCCATCAGAGTCAAACAGTCAACGGTATCGATCAGCAAACTCTACTGCCCCTTCAGAGATATTGTAGTCCATTTGAAAAATGACGTCTTTAAAGTGAATGTTGCCTATTTTAGTCATCTACAAGTCGCTTTTCTTTCGTTCTTGGCACTGCAGAGACCTTGGAACAAGCTGTATCGAAATTTACTTGTATGAAGAACAGCGACCCTAACAAAGTTTTCTATTTGTGGAATGTAATATATTTTAGAATTTCACGTTTAACAGGAATTTTATTTATTAATGACACCGCGCGAATTATTTTAGAAATGATCCGCTACCAATGAGATTGGATATAGAGTCGATTTTTTTGAAAAAGTATGTTGTGCCGCGTAGCACTAAGAACACAAATGGTGGAACAGAGAATTAACTCTGAAGTGTAAATTAAAGTGCTTATTAAACCCATGAATAACTCACTGGGCGTTAGCACTACTAAAGGGAATCAGGGAACCACACGAGGCAAAGAAAAAAATCTTTTGACCTCGGTGGGAATCGAACCCACGACCTCCGGATTAGATCTACCGAGGTCGGACATACATATGTACCCTTACTTTCTCTTCGCCGCGATTCACCACTTAAATCGTCCCCGACTTTCTCTTCGCCGCGATTCACCACCTAAATCGTCCCCGACTTTCTCTGTCCGACCTCGTAGCCCAGTCGGCAGAGTAACGGTAGATCTAATCCGGGGGTCGTGGGTTCGATTCCCACCGAGACCAAAAGATTTTTTCTTTGCCTCGTGTGGTTCCCTGATTCCCTTTACCAGGTTTAACGCCCAGTGGGTTATTCGTGGGTTTAACAAACACCTTAATTTACACTTCAGCGTGAGTTAACTCTCTGTTCCACCTTTTTTGAAAAAGGATTGACAACATAGTTGTTAAACCAGGAAATTTCGTAATTAATAGACACTGTTATGTCTCAGTGCAGGTTGTTGCAAATTCATATGTTTTATTTGCTGTGAAAATTGTAATTGACCTTGGTAGGTGTTTTAAAAATGAAATATTTCAGAAAACATTCTTTTCGAGTGCTGCAAAAATCAACGTCATGTCTTCACGCCTTATTGTAGTTTATTTGCGATCTCAGATAATTTCAGATTTCAACTAGGTTAGTCAACTATTTTTTTTATTTATCGCTATTGACCAAGGATGAATTAAAAAAGTTTTTCCGCGAAGAAAACGAAACATGGAACAGATCAAAAGTTGAATGAGATAAAAATAAGGACTAGTTCATACGTCGAACTTTTCATGTACCGAACCTAATACCTATTTGGGTCGACCCGAATAATAAATTTCGGCAGTATGATTCATACGTCGAACTTCTCATGTACCGAACTCAATATCCGCCAAGAGGAAACCAGTGAATTTTCCAGTTGTACACTTAACAGAGCAAAATAGATAGATAGACACTCTTCAACGGGTCAGCAGATATGGGTCAATGGGTCTTCAATGGGTCAGCAGATATCTGTGATATTTAT